>BPLQ01001924.1:0-33290 GCA_021605075.1 Caerostris darwini
AACCTCACCAACTGTTAATGAAAGTATGTATTTTCAGGTTCCTGATTAGGTTATAGGCCAGTTTTGAATCTGAGGCGAAATATTGGTACCATGCATTTTGTTTGTATCCAAACTATGGAAATCGAAATACCAAAAGGCAAATATATCATTGAAAAGCACCCATAACGATACTTTTTCTTGCAGAAACCAAGAAAAGAAGTAGGAGTGATTATTTAAGTTCTTATTGGAAAAAACATTTTAGAAAAAAAAGCATAATGTATTCTACCAATGTTCAGAGCATTGGGAATGAAAGCCCCAGTAAAGTTCATTGTGAGAATTCAAAAGCTGACCAGCTAAGTCTCTTTTATTTTTCAAAATTCAATCATTACTGGCCATACATGTCTCATAAGCCATAGGGGGTGTGGGCTGGGCTGGCTCAGTCGTCTCCACCTTTGCGGATGAGAAACAGTGGGCCGAGGCACGGCTTTACTGCCCGTTACACAAGTGGTGAACTCGACGTAATAACTAACCCTCCTTTGCGTATCGTATGGGACAAAACCCGGAAAACTCCCACCAAGTAATCTGACTCACTAGGAAAGGTGCTGAACATCCCAAATGTCATCGAGTCTGCTCGTTTTTTGAAACGCCGTCTACAACAAAGCCGTCGGTGAATGGAACCTCCGCCTTCATGCTCAAGTACCGAGCCACGAGTCAGCTTAATACGGGGCAGTTGCGCCAAAAAAGGAGTATAGTTTTCAAACTTGACATTAAAAATGTAACCATCCAATACTAAACCTGCTATTCATGCCAATTTTATAGATGTTTTCAATTTAAAGATCTTATTTGTCTAATTGGCTTAAAAAATCGATTTAATTTAAGACATCGAGGCATTTTTCATTTGCAAACCAAATGAAAATGGAAATTTCATTTTAATTTTTCTTTTCTTTTTTCGATTTCGTAAGGTCATATTTCCTATATTAATTTAAAATTGTTAGTTTAGTAGTTTGATAGATTTTATTGGCTAAGTTAAGTGTTTATCTTAACAAGAATAAAAGTTTATTATTTTTCAAAACTAGTATCAGTTTAATTAGTAATCAGTTTAATCAGGAATTTATAAAATACAGTGAAATTTTACGTATTCGATATGATCGATAAGTGTTGATATTTCTCAAAATTAATGACTCAATTTTATGGTATTTGCTGATCGTGATATTTAAATGAAAATAAAATTTTGGAAGAAATTAAGAACAACACACAGAGAAAATAAGATTTGGAATCTTTAAATGAAATACTGAATTTTAGTTATCTACAGACAAAATTAATTTTGCACAGTTATTATTTAATTTAATAATTTTGGAAAATGATTATTAAATTCAAATATTTTTATATATAATTTTTATAAGTATGCTACATTTATGCACATTTATTACTATTTTTGGTAAATTTTTTTAAAAGTTAGTTAAGGAAGAAATTAATTAGAGAATATTTTAAAGTTTCTAAAAGAATTTTATGTATAGAACAAATAAAATAGAGTTGCCAATTTGAAGTCATTATAACTGTCACGCGATTTTTACAACCAACATGATTACTCTGCCAATGGTATATACTGGACTGGCCACTTTGTTTTACATATGCATGATAGTTTAGCAACTATCTTTACTGTTCCCGTAGTCCAACTGTGAAGAATGGTCATGTCATGATATGTGTAGCCGTGTCGAGGTTTTCTGCTAGAGCAATCGTAATACTGAAAGGAAAGATCACTGGGGAAAAGTATAGAGAAATTTTAGCTGATCAGGTTCATCCTGTGATGCAAACTTCGTTTCCTGCAGGAGATGGAATTGTAAAGGATGATAATTCTCCTATTCATGCAGCAGGACTAGTCCAATCATGGTTTGATGAACGCGAAGATGAAGTGAAACATCTACCTTGGCCCGCACAGTCACCCGACCTCAATATCATTGAATCGTTATGGTCTATTTTAGAGCGCTCCATACGGAATCGATATTCTCCACCGGCATCTCTCCTGGAACTTACCCAATATCTCCACGAAGAATGGTACAGTATTCCTCTAAACACTATTCAACACTTGTATGAATCGATTCCTAGGCGAATCCAAGCTGTGCCAAAGGCACCATACTAATAAAGGATTCTTTATAAATGTATGGTGTTTCCATTATTTTGATAACCCCCTGTATACCTGTGTGTGTATGTATGTATATGTAGCCCTTCCTCTCTACAGCCAAACAGTTGCGCGTCTCTTTCATGTTTTCTCTTATATAACACATATTATTTTTAGTTAAGTAAAAACTTATTTATTGCTATCACATTTCACTCTACCAGATGGTGCCATCTTTAAAAACTGTCTCTCACCATCTGGTGACTTAATTAATTACGATATCACAAAAAAGAAAGTAGGAGAATTTTAAATTAAAAATAAACAATATTATATTTTTAAAAAAATGTTAATATATTAAAAAAGAAAAAAATGATGGAAATTCTACTATACGATTGATTACTTTGTAAATGATTACTTACTTTCACTCTATGGGCCTGAATGGCCGAGTGGCTAGCGCTCTGGCGTTCGGTACCACAGGTTTCGGGTTCGAGTCGCGGCGGTGCCATGGTTGTTTGTAGTGGTTCGGAATCCACTTTAAAAAGTAGGTCCCGGTCTAGTAGAGCGTTGCGGGAGCAGTGTTACTCCGCGTCCGTGGCTTATCTTCAAGTCACACGCGCCCCCTGGGTAATGCAAAGTGAGTACGTCTGTGCAGCACTTGCCTTAAGGCATCCAAAGACCAAGCTGTCTGTGTTTGCCAGCCGCATTAGAAAGAAAAAAAAAACGTTCACTCTATTGCAAAAAATCCTTTATAAATAATTTTCATTCATTTTTTTAAGTTAGAAAAAATTCTCTGTCTTTCTCATATACACACTTTCCATCTCTCTCACTCATTTATTCCAATGTTTCATTTTCCATTTTGTTCCCTCCTTGACTCAGACTAGAACCCAGAACGAAAAAAGAATCTGAAAAAAGAAAATTTTTTTCCAGCGATCTACACGTTTCGCCACTGACGGTGTTTATTCCTAAATTTATATCCTGCCAAATATCTTATATAAGAGACAATTTTTAATTCCATATAAAACTGAAAGGAATTAATTTAATTTAATTAATGAATTAATATTTGAAAAAACTGTATTAGCATCCAGTGTCATCCACTGCAAGTTCAAAAAAAATGTATTTGAACTTGAGCGGATGAATAGAAAGTATTTTATGAACCATTGAAAATTTGAACAAGATATATAGAGGGAGAATGTGAGCTACTAGTAATTCAATTCCTACTATTAGCTCACACTCTCCCTATATATATCTCGTTCAAATTTTTCTTTCAGCAATTTCAAGCAAATTCAAGCAGCAATTTTAAATATCTACACATACGCTGGTCTCTACTGAAATTTCGTTATAATGCTCAGTTCTCATCTATCAGTTCTCGGTCATTAATACTACTAGATGAATATTTAAGCACACAATCGTTTTGTGCATCCAAAGCACGTGGATGGAAAATAAGCTGGGGGAATATTCCGAAAACGACCACGAGGCAAAAGTTGCTCAATATGTCGTAAGCCTCGGGAATATACGATGAGAACATTATTGCATTTCTACCACCAGCACCGCGGCATATATAGGGGAAATATTACAGAGAGAGCCCAGGTGTTTCATTTTCATCTACGAACTCAACCCCCAGTTCGTCTGCAATATGCAAGTTTTGCACCCCGTGGCAAGTAAACATATTTAAGTTGCTGTTCTTGAGATAAGCAGGAAGCGAATAAACATCCTGGGAATGTATTCAGATGGTCAATAAGAAGCTTTTGTGCCAACAGTCGCGTTCCTTGAATGCTGAGTACTCTATTTTAAAGGGAAAGCTAAACATTTCAGGGGCTGCTCCAAAAAACTTGAATGCTAATAGTTCAGATGCTGCCTGAACACATTATGGAAGACAGTTTTTCCTCCCAGCTATATGTGTGGAATAAATTTCACTTTTAAATTAAAAACCAAATGAAAATTACATAACATGTAAGTAAATTTTAATATTCAGAGATAAAACTTTTGAGGATGCTAAAATGTTTTAAAAATCCAAATGTTCAAGATAAAAATATTTATAGAAAATAATAAATATTTGATTTCATGAAAAAAAGTTCCAAAAAATGAAATAAAAAAAATGAAAAAAAAAGAAGTAATTAATAGGCACTACTGTGTCCAAAAAGTCAGACCAAATTTCAATTTAAAATTCCCGCGGCTTATGGAATTTCAATTTTTTTTTCTTTTTTAGGTTGCCCTTGATATCTATGAGAAATTTGACGTCAAAATAATTAGTGTTTGAGTTACGCTTGGCTTTGGGAAACGCTAAAACTGATCCCGGCGATTTTTGAAATGTCTGAATTCATTGAGCAAAGAACTTGCATTCAATTTTGTTTGCCAAAACGTATAGAATGTTGCAGAAGTCCTTCGACGAGCATTCCTATATCGGAAAGACATGTTTAGAAGTAGTATAAACAGTTTGAAGAAGGCAGAGAAGGTGTTGAAGACGAAGAGCCCTCTGGTCGACCATCCACCTCAACCGACGAAGTTCCCGTCCAAAAAATTAAAGATTTAGTGCTTGCAAACCGTCGATTTACAATTAGAGACCTTCCTGATGATGTTGAGATTTCAAAAGGCTCGGTCCATTCCATTTTGGGCCTCAAACGCGTCAAATCTCGATTGGTATCGAAAGCACTGAATGCGTCAGCTCACACTGCATTGATTCTTCGTGACTTTTTCACCAAAAATGAAAGCCATGTCGTTCTACAACCACTGTATTCACACCGTACGAATTCTGGCTATTCCCTAAACTCAAAAGACCACTCCGGGAACACCGTTTTGAGTCGATTGAAAAGATTCAACGAGAATCATCAAGCGCTTTGAAGGCCATCCCTGCCAATGACTTTTTTGCATGCATTGAGAATTGTAAAAAAAGTTGGCATAAGTGCATTGTGTCCGGAGGGGATGACTTTGTAGGCGAGGAAGTAAATTTGGAAGAATAAATAAAGAGTTTTTGAAAAAAAAAAATTGCTCTTACTTTTTGGACACAGTAGAGTAGCATCAAGAAAGATTTATAAAAAAATTGGCAAACATGATCTTTTTTTAAAAGTATAGATTTAAATGACACGCTAACAGCATATGCGTTCTATAACTGAAGCAAGTACAAAAACCTTATATAAACAAAAACTGAGTCTGTCATTGTTTAAATAACATTGTCTGTCTGTACATTTCCCCAAATTTAAAAACTATAGCTCTTAGATGTTCAATTTTTATTCTCTGAAATTGTTTTTTGTTTTATTTCATACGTAACCAAAAAGCACGAAAAAATTCTAATTGATTATTTTTAATTAAATAAAAAGCTTTTTTTAATGCTACCAGATTTTCACGCCACCAGATGTCGCCCCGCTTATAAACTGTTGTACACCATCTGGTTGACGGCGTAATTAATTAAGATATTGTACAAAATGAAGAAGAAAAATTTACTGTATTGTTTTAAATTTAATTTACAAATAATTATTATTATATTATTAAAAATATAATAATAATTATATATTATTAAAAAAGCTAATATATTGAAAATGAAAATTTATTGGGGATTCCATGATATTATTACGCCAATTTATTCTACTGTGCCCAAAAAGTAAGAACAATTTTTTTTTTACAAAAAATCTTTATTTATTCTTAAAAATTTATTTCGTCGCCTTCAAAGTAATCGCCTCCTGACACAATGCACTTATGCCAACTTTTTTTCCAATCCTCAATGCATGCTAAAAAGTCATCGGCAGGGATGACCTTCAAAGCGACTGGCGATTCATGTTGAATCTCTTCCCAGGATTGGTGTTTTGAGTATAGGGAATAGCCAGAAGTCTCACGATGTGAATACGGTGGTTGTAGAATGATATGAGATTCATTTTTGACGAAAAAGTCACGAAGAATCAATGCAGTGTAAGCTGGCGCATTCAGTATTTTCAGTACCAATCGGGATTTGACGCGTTTGAGGCCCAAAATGGAATGGGCCGATAATTTTGAAATTCCAACATCTTCAGCAAGGTCTCTAATTGTAAATCGACGATTTGCAAGCACGAAATCTTTAATTTTTTTAACGTGAGCTCCGTCGGTTGAGGTTGGTGGTCAACCAGAGGGTCTTCGTTTTCAACGCGTTCTCTGCTGTCTTTGAACTGTTTATATCACTTGTAAACATTTCTTTCCGATACAGGGAATGCTCACCGAATGCCTTCTGCAACCTTCTATACGTTTCCGCAAACAAAATTGAATGCAGGTTCTTTGCTCAATTCATTCCGACATTTCAAAAATCTCCGGAATCAGTTTTAGCGTCTCACAAAGCCAAGCGTAACTCAAACACTAATTAATATTTTGTCGTCAAATTTTACGCAGATGTCAAGGACAGTGATAGCAAGCTGAAACAGAAACAAAAATTGAAATTCCATAAGCCCCGGGGTATTTAGGGTGAGTCATTAAAAATCTAAGACCTTTAATTCTCCATCGATATGTTTCGATGTTCTCCATCGATATGTTACCAAAATTAAAACTGCATTGTTTCTGTAGCCGGCCAACACGTCATATGTTCAGTTTTATTGTAAAAAAAATATATTTAGTTTATTTTGTAGTTAATAATTTCTATATAGTTAATGAGAATATTTGTGAAACTGTTTTATTAAAAATAAAATCAATCATTTACATCTATTAAACCTGTAAATTCGAAAATTAGTTTAATAAAGAGTTAAAGCCACTTACAGTTAGGATGAGGCTAGATTAAAATTAGAGATCTGTTAAAACTTTTTTTTTTTTTTGTAAAAAAAGTTGCAAAGCAAAACAGCTAGGAATGTGAATAAAGGCAAAGAAATGTAAGTATTTTTATTTTAAAAATTTATTATTTATGTCATTTTTGACTTTTAATGAAAACAAAAAAAATTTATTTTGAAATTTAAAAAAGTATAATCACATTAAACCTCACATTGACTTCCGAAAAGTCTTTACTAAAACTGAAAATACCACACACAATACTGATAATTAATTTAATGGAAGGAGGAGATTAAATTATGCAAATAAATAATAGAAATATATAATAAAAATAAATAAAGGAAATCTATAATAAATAAAAAAAAATATTTTTTGAGGGTGATTGTGAGAAATTTGCATAAATTCTCTTTTGAAAAATTCTAAACTATCATCAAAGAAATGTTAAATTACTTGGAATTTTAAAAGATTAATTAAAAGTTTTAATTGTTTTTCAGAAATAACTTGGAAAGACAATGGAGTAAACTTCGTTCTAATTGTGGATTTGCGAATGTTATCATCTTTCTTTTTGTATGAAAAGAATCCTAATATTCTTATTTTAAAATGATTTAAATTTGTACTTTTTTTACATTTCTTAGTTTACTGTTAAGAAAACTTCGCTTCAGTTTAAATTGAATTTCTTTCAGTAAAGAATTATAATTTTTGAATGTTAGGATGCAATACAAATTTGGAAAGTCGTCTGGAAATTTCATACAATTATGGCTATTATTCTTATTTTTTTTGTATTTTTACAGTAAAAGAGAATTTTCTAATATATCTCTGTCCTAGAATATTATTGAAAAAAAAATACCTTTTATTATTATTTTCTTGTGTATAAATATTTCAGCAGTAAAATAAGAATTTTTGGTTGGACAACTAAACTTTTGTTAGGAGTTAACATTTTAGCAGGACATTAACGACATATTTGACGCAAAGGATATGGTTTGAAGACGAATAAATGAATATTAGGAAAAAGTTATATGCACATATAAGGCTCTTATATTATTACCTGAATACATAAGTTTCTTAATATGCTGTAATAGAAATATAGAAGATCTTCACACATTTTTGTAGTTATTTTGAAAAGATATATTTATAAGAAAAGATAAAAAAAAAATTTATTTTGTGATATATTCTGATAGCAATTTTGTTTAACTGTTCTATTACATCTTAATTTTCAAGATATTTTATATTCTTTTTTTTTCTTAAAATACCGAGGTTGATTTTGTTCCACTCCTCCACCATAATCTTCCAGAATCCATCAAATGCCTTAGGATGTCGCTGATACAGAGCTCGTTTTTATATTCCAACTGCATAATTATCCATGGAAGACGCTTTGGTGGACTTGGGTGGGATGCATTTAAATAGAATAGCTTTAATTCCATTTCATTTTTCCAAATATAGAGCAGTAGTTTTAGAGGTATCATTGGCTGTTCTTATCCTTCGAAAAAGTGATTGGATATCTTCTCGGATAATAATGCTAAATCATATTTCTGATGATAATCCAAATTAATTTTAATGGGTTTTTCCTGATATCTTTAACGGCTAGATGGTCAATTGGATAGCGTTCTGCCTTTGGTACCACAGACTTCAGGTTCCAATTATGGCGGTGGCATGGATGTTTGTGAATGGTTCTGAATCCACTTTAAACTGTAGGCCCCGGTCTGATTGGCCCAAAGTGTGCACATAATGACTGTAGAACGACTAACCAAACCTAATATCTTTATTTTTAGATTTCATTATCAAAAAAATTCAGTAACTTTCATAAAATCTTTAAAAAAACTTTCCTTGCGCCTGTGGTGAATCTAACCCCAAGCAATTAATTACGGAAGTCACAACAAATGGTGGTGCGAGACGGCATAAATGGTATAACCTTGGAAAGTTCAACGGTAGGAAAAAAAAATATGAATCCATTTTCTGTGCGTTCGTGTTAATGGAGTTAATGTTTTGCGTTAATAAAGAAATTATATTAAATTAGACTCTTTATTATCGAAGTCTAGACAACGGGGAGCAAAGACTGTGCATGCCAGTGAATACACATTCCAAGTCTTTTTTTTCTCGCATTAAAGGGTTCTGTTTCTAGTACTTTTAAGATAAATATATCCAAACCTCATTAATTGTAACTACAGGTTTCAATTTTTCACGAATAACATTTTTTGGCATTAGCGAATGAACATAGTTTTTGTTTTTGTTTTAATTAACCTTAAATCAGATTTTATAGTTTTGCTTAAAATCTCTACAGAAATGTTTAAAGATTTTGAGATAATTCTTTCGATTTTTTTTAACATGAGATGCGATTTTAGATGTACGAAGTGGTGTATTTTATCCTCCGTGATTTTCTTATTGGGTACGAATTTTTTACCCTTTTACATATCAAACGTAAATTTTATTTTTATTTCCTTTTTTATGAATTATATTGTTTATTTTACGTCTGTAGCAATTAAAATCATGCTTTTCACAAAATTTTTTAATAATCGTATAAGAGTTTTTTTTTGGTAAAGCGAAAAATACAACCTTCCATTTATTGTTTATTTTTCTGCAGTATTTTAAAACAAAGGATAATTTTAATGATGCAGATGATAATTAAACTCTATTCCGAATTGATGCTATGAAGGGTTTTTTTTATTCATGGAGAAAATCAAACTCTTTACTGAAATATATGAACACCCTTTGTATAAAAGCAAAAACAGAATTCTTTGATTCAATATATGTGAGTCAAATTATTTGTTAGTTATACTATTTCCAGTATAGTATTATACTACTAGTATTTCAAGTTAGTTCTACTATTACAACCATTCTCTGCAAGTTCAAACGGATTATTACGATTATAATGGCTATAAATCATTTTAATTTTAATTTAAGTAATTAATTTAAATTTAAATTTAAATTTTAATAATTAAATTAAATTTTAATTAAGATTTTAACTTAAATTTTGCTAATACTACATAATTCAAATTCCGTTTAGTATTCGTTTTTTAAAATTCTGAGTAGGAAGATATTATTAAAAAGTGATTAACCTCTGAAGTGAAGTGGTTAATTTCCCAGAATATGATACATTTTGCAATGAAGATTTCTCTTCCAAATTATATCTTTTGATAGATTTCAATTTTAATTTAAATTCTGCTTATACCACCTAACTCAAATTCCATTTTGGATTCGGTTTTTTTTAAATTCTGAGTAGGAATACATTATTAAAAAATGATTAACCCTTGAAGTGAAGTGGTTAATTTCCCAGAATGTGACACATTTTGTCATGAAGATTTCTGTTCTAAATTATTTCTTTTAATGGATTTTTCTTTCGCCAATTAAGAAATAAATTACTCTATCACTATGTGGTATTTCAAATTTTTTTTTATTTCATTAATTACTTTTCCAAGTTATAAGAGAAAAACTTACAAATGATGTGAACTAATTTTCAAACTAATTATTAAATAATATACTTTCTTTCGTGTTAATTAGCTCGCAATGATCGAAATACTGCTCCCTGTATAGCACACACTAAAAAAATGAAGATAGTTTTAGAAATAAATATGGAAGATTATCTAGAATAAGGATGCTAATAAGAGAAATTTAATGCTTATACCATTAAAGGCAAATAACACACTGCTTCTAAATACAGAAGAAAACAGAATACGTTAAGACTTCCATCACCAAATGATTATAAATGGGGTAAAAATGGGATTTTTAAAAATAGAATCAGTTGAAATTCTAAAAGAATATTATTCCGCAAACGGAAAATTTAAAACTTCCTCCAAAAACATCGTTGATTTGGTTTGGTTTGTCGTTCTACGGTCATTTTGTGCACACTTTGGGCTAATTAGACAAGAACTTCGTTGAAACAGAGTATGGAGAACAAGTTTTGGATATCCAATAATATTTTTGATAAAAATGCTGCGGTAGTTGTTAATAAATCAAGTAAACGAATACCTGGATATGGATCTTAAAGGAATAATTCTTGCTAATGAGTTTAAAACAAAGCATAAATTAGCTGAATACAAAGATAAACTTTTAAGACAAAGTGAAAAGTTTGTTTTCAAATGGATATATACTTGAAAAAAAAAGCATTTTTAATCTAATTAAAAATAAAAAAAAATATATCGTATTTTTATTAAAACGGTTTAATAATTTCTATTAAACTGTCTCTAATCCAGCAACGATATATTCATGGCAAGTAAGTACTATAAGTACATTTTTTTTATTGAAGTTTACAAGAAATCTTCGTGTACTACGAAATATCACACGATGGTTGCTGAAGTAAGTAGCCATCATATCAATACACACAGTACACACATTACAAAAGGGATAAAATAAAAAAGTAACAGAGAAATGGTTTAAGAAAAATGAAAATCAGAAGAAACGAAGTTACAAAATGCTGTAAAAGAAGGCTTAGTATTAATAAAATGATTCAAGTTTGAAGGCCATTTGAATTTTTGGAGTGCTAATTCTTTCCTTAAATCTTTTCTAGGATGTTCAAGCCTGGAACAGTTAAATTCAAGACTGGTATGTATACTGATGTCTGGCGAGGCGCTTTACTGGAGTCTCGTAAATGAAAATACAGGGTAAGGATTGACATTGGGTTGCTAGCCAGAAGACTCAAAACTCTTACGTGACGGATTTCAGTGGGCGCATTGTGCGTGACTGTTGCTAGAAATTCGTCTGAAGGTGCTTTCGTTCCTCAATTCGTATATTCCTATGCAAAAAATATAAATTTTAGTAAGCTATATCTCTTCAAAGTTTTTCACATGACCATTGAATCTCATATATAATTGCACCAAAATGAGCCTCTCCAAAGCATTCCGCTCATGATCTATGGCACTTAAATTAGTGGCGTACGTTAGTCAATCTATTTTAGTGATAACTACACTTTTTAGAAGATCTTCTGCAGCATGAATATGACGTGGCTTTACTTTATCTTTCCATATACAAGAAGTTTGTATCAAAAGCACCTCATAACAGAAGTACGGGGTCATAATCATTTGTTGACAACATCAATCTTTAGTAAAAGTGCCTTTGAAAATTTGGAGCTCATTTTGCCCCTCCTTTTGCTTCCCCAAACAAGTTTTCTTGATATATTTTTAAATATTCACAATATATCTAAAGTATTGGAAAAAAAGATATGGAAGAAAGTATGGTATCCCTGCTTAATTATTCATGTAAGTAGATTAATATAGTTAAGACATGCAGATTGGAACCAGAAAAATCATCAAGCATTAAATTAAATCAAACCATCTCACTAACTTCCCAAAAACATTAAAGACAGTAGTTTAAGGATTTCTGGAGCTTATAATAATGATTTTAAACATTACTTGAAACTCTACGTTTAAAACTTGAGATAAAACAAGAATTACAATAGTTGATCCGCCCGAAGACAATAATCCATGGCAGTACGGACAGATTTTGGTGATATAAACAGGGAAAGAGATGATTATTCAATGCAGATCTCCAAAGATGATTATGAAATGTGGATCTCAAAGATGATTGTGCAATGTAGATATTCAAAGACGAATAATCTAATGTTGATCTCCAAACATAGTTATTAAATGTAGATTTCGAAAGATATTGTCCAATTCATATCTCCAAAAATGATTGTCCAATATAGATCTAAAAGATGTTATTTAATGTAGATTTCCAAAGATGATTATTCAATTCAAACCTACAAAGATAATTATCCAATATAGATATACAAAGATAATTATTTAATGTAAAATGTTTATTTAATGTTAATTATTTCAATTAATATTTGATGTAATGGTCCCCATAGATGATTATTTATTATTTATTATTTTATTATTTGATCTTGAAGAATGATTATCCAATTCAGATCTCCAAACAATATTATTTAAAGATTATTTAATGAATATTTAATGTAATGGCATCCAAAAATTATTGATTATTTTATTATTAATGATCTCCAAAGATGATTATCCAATTCAGATCTTCAAACAATATTATTTATTATAAAATGATTATTTAATAGTTAATGTCGATTATTTAATGATTATGTAATGCAATGATTTTCAAAGGTTATTATTTCTCCAAAGAAGATTATTTAACCAATAATCTTCAAAATGATTATTTAATGTAAATTTCCGAAGATGATTATCCAATGTAGATCTCTAAAGATAATTATCCATTGTAGTTCTTCAAAGATGATTATATAATATAAGTAGATCTCAATGAGGAAATAGAACTCATTAGTGTTTCAATTTTTTGATATGCAGAATTATACATTCCCTATTGTTAAAAAAATGTGTTCATACCTGATGCATTGATTACATAATAGATTTTTTTATCTCACGTAATTTAATTACCAACACTTTGACATTTTTTCTTCTAAACCACACCAGAAGATCAGAGCATACTGATAAGAGGTCTTTTATATTCAAAAGATAAAAGTTTGTACCTTATCAGAATATTATAATACACGGATAAGATACTAATCTTTTTTGGACTCTACCTTATGCTCATTAGGCTTTTAGATATATGATATCGTCTGAGTAAAGGGATAGGTGTCCGGAACAGGACTTCCTCCCCAGCTGCAAACGATTTATATGGAATACAATCTTTCCGCCACCTCAGAAGTCCCCATCCTCCCTCCTGATGTTAATTAAAACTGAAAATTAGAGAGTGCTGCCCTCCAAAAACCCTCCGACCGCTTGGCGCCTTTAATCACACACACGCAGCCAGCCCGCTTATTTTAAGCTCCAAGGGGTTCTTTAAGTTCGCCAAGGCCTGTCTCTAATTAAAACCCGGAATCGTCCCTTTGAGTCGAACATTCTTCCAGCTTTTCCTGCGAGAAAAATCCCAACACGACTTCTCGATTCGTCCCCTGCGAAGGGTTCCGTGGGCATTGAGGAAGTTTAACTCCCTCCAGAAATTAAATCGTTTGATCTTCGGGGGTCGTGGGTGGGTTCGAATTCTTTTCTTCCCTTCCTTAATGCCGTCCTCTAATGAGATAAAGTTCACGAGCTAATTGATAAAACTCGGTGAAGATATTCGATAATAATTAAGGATTTACGTTGGAGATAAGAGGGAGGTCGTTAAAGAGAGTAATTTTTTTTCAGCTGAAAGGATTTGTTGGAACCTGATAAAACTGTTGGATGCTATCGAAATTGAATACCATATTTGAATTATTATTGATTATGCATTTCTATAATTGTAATTGTTTTAAAATATACTTTATTAACTTTTATTTTATTATAATAAGTGTTGTTGTCGTCGTCGTATCCCACATGAAATGAGGGAAGAGGGATGCAGCTTCTGTTCTGATGGAACACCCGTAGGTAGAAGTCTGACTTCTGTTCCGTGACGCTCTTACAGTCATAGGAGGCCGGGACCTACGGCTTAAAGGGGATTCCGAACCACTACAAACATCCATGGCCCCGCTGGGACTCGAACCCGAAACCTGTGGTACCAAGTGCCAGCGCGCTAGCCACTCGGCCATTCAGGCCCCTGGTTATCCAATATAGATCTCTAAAAATGTACATCTCCAAAGATGATTATCCAGTGTAGATTACTAAAGACGGTTATTTAATGCAGATTTTCAAAGTTGATTATCCAATGTATATCTCCAAAGATGATAACTCAATATGGATCTCCAATTTCCTGATATGCAGAATTATAATTCTCTATTGTTAAAAAAATGTGTTCAGACATGATGCATTGATTGCATGATGGATTTTTTTAATCTCGCATAATTTAATTATCATCACATTGATGGGTTTTTTTTTTGTGAACCTCACCTGAAAGTCTCTTCTAATAAGAACATTCTGATAATAGGTCTTTTATATTCACGAAAAAAAAAAGTTTGTATCTTATCACAATATTATAAGAGTATAAGATACTAATCTTTTTTCGGACTCTACCCTATGCTCATTAGGCTTTTAGATATATAATATCGTCTGAGTAAAGGAATGGGATGTTCGGAACAGGACTTCCACACCAGCTGCAGACGATTCACATAGAACACAATCTTTCCGCCCCCTCAGAAGTCCCCATCCTCCCTCCCGATGTTAATTAAAACTGAAAATTAGAGAGTACTGCCCCCCAAAGACCCTCCGACCGCTTGGCGCCTTTAATCACACACACGCAGCCAGCCCGCTTATTTTAAGCGACAAGGGGGTTCGCCAAGGCCTGTCTCTAATTAAAACCCGGAATCGTCCCTTTGAGTCGAACATTCTTCCAGCTTTTCCTGCGAGAAAAATCCCAACACGACTTCTCGATTCGTCCCCTGCGAAGGGTTCCGTGGACAGTGAGGAAGTTTACCTCCCTCCAGAAATTAAATCGTTTGATCTTGGGGGTGGATTCGAAGAGTGTCGAATTCTTTTTTTCCCTACCCTAATGCCGTCCTCTAATGAGATAAAGTTCATGAGCTAATTGATAAAACTCGGCGACGATATTCGATAATAATTAAGGATTACGTTGGAGATGAGGGAAGGTCGTTAAGAAGAGTCAATGTTTTGAGTCGAAAGGGTTTATCGGATCCTAATGAAACCGTTGGATGAATATCGAAATTGAAGAGTATATTTGAACTATTATAAAAGATTAATGATTATGCATTTCTGTAATTGTAATTGTTTTAAAATATACTTTATTAAATTTTATTTTAGAGCTGTACATTTTCGAATTGGCCGAGGCGCCAGGTAGGTTTCGGGTTCGAGTACCGGCGGTGCTATTAATGTTTGCAGTGACCCGGAATTCACTTCAGATCAGACACTTTACTTCAATTCCCTTCAATTCAAATCTCAACATTATTATTTAACGTAAAATGATTATTTAATGTTGTTTATTTAATATAAAATAATTATTTAATGTTGATTATTTAGTATTTAATGTTGATTATTTAATGTAATTATGCTCAAAGATGATTATTTAATGCAATTATGTTAAAAAATAATTATTATTAATTTCTCCAAAGAAGATTATTTAAATAATAATCTTTAAAATTATTACTTAATGTAATCTCCAAAGATGTTTATCCAATTCAGATTTTCAAAGATGATTATCCAATGTAGATTTCTAAAGATGATTATTCAATGTACATCTCCAAAGATGCTTATCCAGTGTAGATAACTAAAGATGGTTATTTAATGCAGATTTCCAAAGATGATTATCCAATGTATATCTCCAAAGATGATTATCGAATGTAGATATACAAAGATGATAATTCAATATAGATCTTCAATTTCCTGATAGGCAGAATTATAATTCACTATTATTAAAAAAATATGTTCACGATGCATTGATTGCTTGATGGATTTTTTTATCCTGCATAATTTAATTATCCTCATTTTGGCGGGTTTTTATGTGAACCTCACCTGAAAATCTCTTCTAATAACAACATTCTGATAAGAGGTCTTTTATATTCAAAAGAGAAAAGATTAGTATCTTATCAGAATATTATAATACTCCAATAAGACACTAATCTTTTTTGGGCCTCTACCTTATGCACATCAGGCTTTTAGATATGTGGTATCTTCTGAGTAAAGGAATGGGTGTTCTGAACACGACTTCCTCCCCAGCTGCAAACGATTCACATAGAACGCAATCTTTAAACCCCCTCAAAAATCCCCATCTTCTCTGCCGATGTTAATTAAAACTGAAAATTAGAAAGTACTGCCCCTCAAAGACTCTCCGACCGCTTGGCGCCTTTAATCACACACACGCAGCCAGCCCGCTTATTTTAAGCGCCAAGGGGGAAGGGGGTCGCCAAGGCCTCTCTCTAATTAAAACCCGGAATCGTCCCTTTGAGTCGAACATTCTTCCAGCTTTTCCTGCGAGAAAAATCCCAACACGACTTCTCGATTCGTCCCCTGCGAAGGGTTCCGTGGGCATTGAGGAAGTTTAACTCCCTCCAGAAATTAAATCGTTTGATCTTCGGGGGTCGTGGGTGGGTTCGAATTCTTTTCTTCCCTTCCTTAATGCCGTCCTCTAATGAGATAAAGTTCACGAGCTAATTGATAAAACTCGGTGAAGATATTCGATAATAATTAAGGATTACGTTGTAAGATAAGAGGGAGGTCGTTAAAAAAAGTCAATGTTTTGAGCTGAAAGGGTTTATCGGATCTTGATAAAACCGTTGGATGATATCGAAATTGAATAGTCCTGGCGGCACTATTAATGTTTCCAGTGGCTCGTAATCCATGATAAGATGTAGGTCATGGTCTAATAGGATCGAAGAGCTTTGTGGGGGTAGTGTGACTCGCGTCCGTAGCCTATCTTCAAGCTACACGTGCCCCCTGGGTAGTGTTAAATGAGTAACAGTGGTGCAGACCTTGCTTATGGCATAAAAATTAATTGTCTCTGTATTGCCAGCTGCATTAGAATAATAAAATTGTTATAATTGTTAAAAATTGTTTAAAATTAGCATTTGAAGGGAAAGTACATTATCTGAAAATCAAGGGTTATGTATCACCATAATTCTAATTCTATTTTGACTTAGATAAACTTAATTGTCAAAAATATCTGAAGAAATATTTATTACCCACAAAATACATGGATATTGTTTTTGAAAGTGGGTTTCCTTGATCACTGCCAACATTTCTTATTTTTTTATTATTTTTTTCAATATTCTTTCGCCATCTATTGGATTATTATTTTTAAAAATTTCTTTGAGTCTTTTTTTATACATAATATTCATATAAATTTCTTTCTCGTGCTAATAATTATATAATTAAATAAATTAAAATTGTTTTGGGGTCTGATGGCCGAGTGAATAGATCTCTGGTTCTCGGTGCCACAGGTTTCGAGTCCCGGCGATGGTCGATTCGAGTTCATGGATGTTTCTAGTGGTTCAGAATCCACCTCAAACTGTAGGTCGCGGTCAAATATGACAATAGAGAGTTGGGCGTAGAGCTGACAATCCTTCCCTGTAAAAAGAAAATAACATCTCCTGTCTCAAAATCTGCCAGTAGGCAGACGGACTTGGCCCACCAAGGGGCTGTTGTGTCATTGAAGAAGAAGAAAATTGTTCTAAAAAGTTCATTTGGGGAAAGTGAAGAATATTTTATTTCAAAGTGAAAACGAGATTTTTCAAGAAAAGAAAATCGTTTGGAATTCTACAGCTTTTTATTTATATTTTTTAAGAGTGACGATATGCATTTTGCTCCTACATTGAATTCTGAATTTTATTTGTAAGCTCTATATTGGCCCAACCGATTATATTTTGATTTTTAATAATTAAAATATATTTTTATTGAATGTATATTCCCAAACCGTTGAATCACCCTGTAATGTATATATACTTTAATGTTCCTTTCCGAATAGCCTTGAAAAATCGTTTGAAGGTTACAAGGAAAGCAAAACATTTAATTAGATCCTGTTGTAAAGACATTTTCAGCCCAATACGCGGATTAAATCTAGTACAACCGGCAATAAAAACCAGACACTAGTCCATTCTAAGGTAACAAGTCTCGGTTCCATAAAAGCCGGGTTTCTTATCACGTACTAGAATGCAGGTAATCACCCACCCGATGGGAGATTTTCCTCTCCATTTCTGTCACTCATGTGTTTGGAACGACGTCCTTAAAAAAAATCGTTTGCTTTGGAATACCCCTGTTTAAGCCTTTTTTCTTATCTTGTCGATCTTCGGGATTGTGTTTTATGCGGGCCGAAAGGAGTTAGCTGTCGCTTTTTGCAGTTTGGAGAAGAAATTTATTTTTCTTCGCGAAATTAGCACACAACAACAAAGTTCAAAAAGCAAAGTATATTGAAGTACATGAATGTAGGGATATCACTAAAAGCTCCAATAAAAACAAAAAACTGGATGTTAATGTTAAATAATATCGAACAAGTAATATAATTTTTTTTTTTTTTTAAAGTCAATTCCTACTTTTTTTTACTCCATTGCAGAAAGTCCTTTATAAATAATTTTCATTCATTTTTTTAAGTTTATCTGGCGCCATCTATGGGTAGATATATGTGATTTAAATCTAAAAAAAAATAAGAATAATTAATTAAATTTAATTACTGAATTAATATTTGAAAAACTGTATTAACATCCAGTGTCATCCACTACAAGTTCAAAAAAATTTATTTGAACGTGAGTGGATGAATAAAAAGTATTTTATGAACGATTGAAAATTTGAACAAGGTATACATAGGGAGAATGTGAGCTATAGAAGGAATTGGAAAAAAAAAAAGATTTTTTTCTAAACAATTTTTATTTATTTAATTTGTATTAGATGATAAAAACTTTGTTATCAAAAACACACAAAAATTGGGCCTACATTTACCTGTGTTGATCGTGGTGTTATAATTTAGGAAATTTTGTACACTTAACAATAACAAAATATTTCTTTAAAAAGTTCATAGAATTGAAATTTTTATTAAGTTGTTTGCGAATAAAATAAACTTATTTAAAAATCTAATTACATAAATAAATTAAACTCTTTAAAAGAAATTTTTCTACGGAAAATTATATTCCTCACGAGTTTAAAAAAATTACGATTAATTTGCTGTAAAATTTATAATCGTAGTAATTGCCATGCGAACTATCATAATCGATTTCCATTTTTTTCAATTTTGATTGCTGTTTAATTTTTATTTTGTTTTTATTAAATATGCGCATCACTTTTTGATTCAAATTTTAGACAAAAGTATTTTTAGATTTAAATTGATCTTTATATTGACAACTTTAATGTGGGATTAACATACATTTTTTTGTATAGGAATCTAGGGGCCTGAATGGCCAGCGCTATGGCACTCGGTACCACAGATTTCGGGTTCGAATCCCGGCGGTGCCATGGTTGTTTGTAGTGGTTCGGAATCCACTTTAAAAAGTAGGTCCCGGTCCTAATAGGATCGTAGAGCGTCGCGGGGGCATTGTTACTCCGCGGCTTATCTTCAAGTTACACGCGCCCCTGGGTAATGCAAAGTGAGTACGTCTGTGCAGCACTTGCCTTAAGGCATCTAAGACTAAGCTGTTTGTGTTTGCCAGCTGCATTAGAAAGAAAAAAAAAGTATAGGAATCTAGGGTCGGAAGTGATGCGTTGAGGAATGAACACAAAAATTGAAACATGGAAAGAAAAACCATTGTTTATGCACAATATTAATGTAAAGTTGCTTATTTTATTCAACGTTTATAATAAATACTCAAAATGGCGACCATCAATGAGCTCGATTGAGCCGAAGGAGGAATTGGAGAACGGATGTCAGGCATTTCGCAGCCAAAATGTAGAGTCGATCAAAGAGTCGACTGGAGTCTCGTAAATGAAAACACAGCCGCAAGCACAGAGTAAAATCAAATAGAGTGCGCATTGGGGTTGCCAGTCAGAGCATTTGAAAATCATCACGTGCGGGTATAAATTGGCGCATTGCGAAATTTCTTAGAAAGTGTGTTCCTCAAGCTGTTACTTCCGACCCTACATGTCTACTAAAAATAAATTGATAGTTTAAAAAAACTAAAAAAACACGCTTTTAGAGTTAATCTATCTAAAAAGTAAAAAATAATTGTTAACATAAGAATAAAATGACTGACGAGAAAATGAATGTCACCTTTCTAAAAGCGTGGGGTGCTTTGTATGACATTTTTACATTCTGCATTTCGGAATGAACTAGTGAAAAATTATAACGATTGATATCGAGCACCCCACGCACGTTAAACTATTAATTGATTTTTTACTTTTTAGTTTCATTAACTCTAAAAGCCTGTTTTTTAGTGTTTTTAAACTAATATTTAAATGAGGTCCAGGTACGGAGGAGTGGAATTATAGTTCTTACTCTAATGTAATTGTGAGTGAAACAAAGGCTAAATGCGAATAGTCCGTTGTGCCACTGTCCCACGGATCTGATCGCTTAAAGTAGGGCAAAATCGAGACCAAAGAGTCAGTTACACACAAACATACAGGTGAAACTAATATAAAAGCATATTAAAACGAATCAACTGTTTTCTTTCTGAAAGATGGCTGCAAATGTTTCTTTGCAGCTTAAATAGTGTGTATGAGGAGAAACAGATCTCCAGGGGAAAAAGTCAGTTACATACATACAAAGATACATACATACATACACTGTGTGAAAAAAGTAGAAGGACAGTCATTTTTTTGTACAATATGCTTTTATTTTACTACTTTTGATCTGATTTTTATAGAGAGTTGTTTTGTTAGAGTTTTAATTTACGTTAAGTGAAAGTTAAATGGGATTTTTTTATTTACCATCATTTTAACTTAGGAATACAATACTTAATAACTTTGGGTGTGTGAAAAAAGTAGAAGGACACATCCAAAAAATCTATTTAGAAGCTGTTGGAAAGTTTATAGGTAAGTGTTTTTTTCTCTTTTAATTACTTTTTAACAAGAATAAAATATTTAGCTAGAAATTCATAGTTTTTATTGGTTTTAGGATGCCCAGAGGAATACCCTTAAGTAAGTTTCAGAAGGGCCAAATAGTTGCATATAAAAATGAAGGCAAAGGTCTTTCTGAAAGATGCACGGCAGCTACGAATCAGTCCTAATACTGTTTCGAACTTCATAAGAAACCCTGAAGTGACAGAAGAAAAAAAGACAGGAAGACCAAAAAAACTCACCCAACGTGATCAAAAAAAATCATTCGTGAACTCAAAAGACTAGTGGACAGTGTCGGCAAGGCGCAATTTCAATAAAAGCGAATTACACATGTAACCAAAAGAACTGTCTATAACTACATAAAACGCTCAAACAGGTTCGTCTTCAAAAACGGATGCACCATCCGAAGTGGAATGAAGGACACATGAAGAACCGACTGCAGTGGGAAAAAAGACCACATGTCCTGGAGCTCAAAATGGACCTCAGTTATATTTTCCGATGAGAAAAATTCAATTTGATGGTCCAGATGGTTATCAGTACTATTGGCACTGTCTTGGTATTGAAGAAGAAACTTATTCTACTCGACAGATGGGAGGAGGTGGTTTAATGGTATGGTTAGCAGTTGGCTATGGAGGCAGGACAAGTTTAGTCTTTCTAAACATACAGAACCATACAGAACATCCAGACTCTAAACTCAAATCTTCTCCCGTATGGCACTGAGTTAGGAGGAGATGACTGGATTTTCAGCAAGATGGAGCCTCATTTCACACTGCAAATGGTGTTAAAGATTGGTTTTGCAGCAAACAATGTTCGATTTTTACATTGGCCTGCTAAAAGTCCTTATCTCGACATTGTACAAACATATGGGCAATGATTGTATGTCGTGTTTACAAGGGTGGAAACAGTTTAAATCTGTAGCTGAGCTGCAGAAATCATTAAGCTTTGTATGGGACAATTTTTGCCAAACAAAAATTCAATCTTTATACAGTTCGATGCCAAATAGGATCTTCGAAGTAATTCGACCCAACAGGAAAAGAATTCCATATTAATTTATATAGTACACCACTTTTTTAGAAGTGTCCTTCTACTTTTTTCACTGATCATGAGATCGTCAAAACCAATTTTTTTATTAAGTATACATTTTTTTTAATTGTATACTTTTTTTGTTTTGTCTAGATGCAGGTATATGCATGTAAAAACGTTGTGAATAAATTAATTGTTTAAAAAATGCGTCATTATTCATTTATCAAAAATAATCTAATGTCCTTCCACTTTTTTCCCGCAGTGTACAAACATACAGGTGAAGCTAATAAAAGCGTATTAAAAATGTATATTTTAGTAAGCTGTATTACCCTTCATTAATGCCGCATGTATTAGATTATAAACAATTACAGCAAGAGACAAGAATAAAGAAAAAATGCTGCAAAGGAGTTCATTAATCTAACATATCTCTGGACTCCCAGTAACGCTCAGCGAGAAAGGTATTGAGAATCACAGGACAGTGGAGTAGTACTACTGCGTCCAAAAAGTAAGACCAATTATAAATTCAAAATTCCTGGGGTTTATGGAATTTCAATTTTTTTTCTTCTTTAGGTTATTGGCACTGTCCTCGACATCTGTGTGAAATTTGACGTCAAAATATTCATTAGTGCTTGAGTTACGCTGGGCTGTGTGAGACGCTAAAACAGATTCCAAAGATTTTTGAAATGTCGGAATGAATTGTGTAAACTATTTGTGATTGTGAATGACAATAGATGGCACCACGACCAAGAGGCTCTGCCATAACTCCTCCTCCTGTAGCTCCATATAAGGCGAATGCTTATACGGGGATGAAAAATGTAACAGCAAGGGCAGAAGAAGGAGCGCGAGTGTGGTTGGCGGGCAGTTGCTAAAAATACGTATTGTTGGAATGTGAATAAATACTTTATATATCAACTGAAAGTGTGCTTATTTATAAGAACAGAAAAAGAAGCCAACAATTGAGCAAAGAACTTGCATTGAATTATGTTTCAGAAGGCATTCGGTGAGCATTCCTATATAGGAAAGAAATGTTTACAAGTGTCATAAACAGTTCAAAGAAGGCAGAGAACGCGTTGAAGGCGAAGAGCCTCTGGTCGACCATCCACTGCAAACGACGAAGCGCACGTAAAAAAAATGAAAGATTTGGTGCTTGCAAACCATCGTTTTACAATTAGAGACCTTGCAGATGATGTTGGAATTTCAAAAGGATCGGTTAATTCCATTTTAAAAGATGTTTTGTATTTCTACCGTGTTTACCTGATTTAGCCCTGTGCGACTTCTGACTATTCCCTAAACTCAGAAGACCACTCCGCGGACACCATTTTCTGTCGATTGAAGAGATTGAATGTGAATTGGCGTTGAAGGCCATTCCTGCCGATGACTTTTTAGCATGCATTGAGGATTGGAAACAAAGTTGGCATAAGTGCATTATGTCCAGAGGGGATTACTTTGAAGGTAATGAAATACACTTGGAAGAATAAATAAAGAGTTTTTGAAAAAAAATAATTGGTCTTACTTTTTGGGCACAATAGTAACATGCACAGAATCTGCTGCAAAGTGTAATCGAAAGAAAATTATTTTTGCAGAAAACTGAAAATTCACGAGCCTTTTTATTACTTTTATTAACACTTTTTAAGAAAATTGGGGTCCAGATACAATAGACGACTGTCATAATATGCCCAAGGTAATTATTCGATAAATTTTAGACGTCTGGACATCAGACGTTGATGTATATTGCATGAGTTAATTAGAAAAATTAAATTACTTTTCTGTATTGTATTCAACTTCGACTATTTTTTTGTGGAAAATATTACGCAAGAAAATTTATTAATTGAATATAAATGCTAAATATTTAGAATCATTGAATTCATAGCTAAACAACTGTTTCATCCTCTATTATATTACAACTCCATGGTTAACTCTAAATTTTTCTTTTAAATAAACGTGCTTTTCATTTCACCTGTAGACTATTGCTCGCTCAAAATAAACTTACTCACTTATGGCATTCAATTAATCATCGCCCTCAATCCGCACGTGCTCAACGCAATCTCTGTGAAAAGCCAGCTGGAATTGTGAATGCACAACGAAATTATCTGCATCGGGCCTCTGTTCCGGCCATCATATATATATATATATGAATATCGTAATGGAAATGCATAATGAGCAAAGTGTGGCTTAAGCGTTTGTGGATTCAGCAATTTGTATCATAATTTGACCAAATCAAATATCTCTCAGAAGCATTCAGAATCCAAAGGTTTGAAATGGTTAAATCTAATACTTCCATTTTAAGATTATAATAAGGTTGCTGAAACGCAAGCATGACCTTTTTTAACGAATGTGGAGAATTTACATAGTTAAAGATTCGAATATTTGAATAATCTTGAGATTATTCATTAGTTTTTTGTTGTTTATAAGTTATATTATGTAAATTAGTACAAAATAATTAAATTTGCAGAACTCATTAAACTAATCATCTTGAATCCTCTTAATATTATTACTATATTATACTCTAAAAATATAGAAAATTAATTTAATTTTTCTAATTAACTCATACAATATACATCAATAGAGTATAACAAATTGGATAGCACCGAATTTCATTCGAATAGCAAATTTTATCTACCCTTCACCATATAGGTAATTGATGGCCGATTGGCAAGGTGCCGGCGGGGCCAGGGATGTTGTAGGGGTTCGGAATCCACTTTAAATTGAAGGTCCCGGTCTAATAGGACTGTAGGGCGTAGGGCTAACAACCCTACCACGTTAAGAGAAAACATTTTCTGTCTCAAAATCTGCCAGTAGGCAGACGGCCTTGGCCCGCCAGGGGACTGTTGCGTCAATGATGATGACGATTCATCATACAGCATAATTTTTTTTTTGATAGTAAGTAAAGAAATGAAATGAAATTAATTAAATTAAATTAGATTATTTTTGTAATTAATACATACAGCATAATTCCTACGCAATGACATGAAAATAAATTATTAAATTATTTTTCTAATTATTTCATTCAATATACATCAATAGAATATAATGAACAGGATAAAATCGAATTTTATTCGATTAGCTAATTTTATCTATCACTCACTATACAACATAATTCTTTATTTGAAGGAAAGTAAATTGAATTAAATTTTCATTGAGTTTTTATTAACAGAAATATAATATTTGTTATAAAAAATAACGAAGAGACAAAAAAATTATCAAATTTATCACATCAAAAATATTCAATATACTTTGCAACGTTTTACACAGTCTAATAACAAACTGTACGTGATATTCAACGGAAGATGAAGGTTTGAGATTTAGCCAAGATTTGTCTTCAATTGAAAAAGGAATACTATACATGTCAAAAGGGCTTAAAAATGAAATTATTGGTAGAAATTACTTTATAAGTTAGTAATTTTTATAAGTTCTCATCTAAGTAATATTGAAATCTGCGGAGATTTATGTAATGTTTGAGTGGCAACAAATTAAATGAATTAGTACAGCCGTGAAAGTGTGTTCAAAGAGTAAGAACTGGTAGGTAGTTTGCTTGTGCTTGTTATGTTATATATGAAATAGAAAAGATTGTGTAGACATTAAGAGAGTGTAAGGAAATAAAAAAGTTTGTGTTTTTATTGATGAGTGTTGTTATTACTGACTTAGAAACCTTTTTTTCAATATCGCATTGTGTCAAAATCTAACAATCAATTACTTCTTTTGCTGCTGTTATGTCTGCCACATTCAATTTATCAAAGTCAAAACTACACAAATACAGTTGTTTTATGATTCTCCATTAATAAAATTTTTTTGATGCACTTATTTTTTAAATCAGTACATGATTCAAACCGAAAATAGTTGATCTCGGCGTCTTTAAATGAATTATTTAAAAACTTCCTTTTCATTAAATCGATTTCTCAGTTCCTTTGATGAATCACTGGAAAGAGGAATTCATGGAACTTCATAGAAATCGGAGAACGATCTCTATCCTTCATATAAAAAAAATGTTAATGATGATAAATTATTTCCCGTTTAGTCAATCTATTCTTCAGAAAGCTTTCATCTCAGAACACAAAAATTCGGGACATTTAAATCAATTCGGAACTTTCAAAAGCAAACAATTCCGATTCAATGCCATTTCCTATTTCAATTTTTTCAGATATGCTGCAAGTTCTTTTCAAATATTTGTGCAGCAGACTTCGAATGAAAATAGAGAAAATTTCTTTTCTTGGCGTTTGACTTAGCATTTACTCAAAGTTCTGTTCGTGGAACTTTCTTCGGCTTCCAAAAAGAACCTCTTACATGTTCCTTTCTTTCGCGGCAAAATGATTTATCTTGGAAGAATAATCGTTTCACGTGTGTAGTATGTACATATCCGAAAGTATAAAACACCCTTTCATCTTAAAGTTCTCGTTTATAAAAGCTCTTATGGGCACCTCAAACATAGGGTAAAAGTTAAAAAAAAAATCCCACGTGCTATGTACATAAATTTAAAATTAAAATAACGACATTCTTTATCATGAAACAATTAAAAATTTGTAATGCATGGACAATAATTAATATTCAAAAGGATATTTGTATTATTTTAGTAATACGTGGCCATAATAAACATTCAATAATTCCTATTAGTATTACATAGTAAGTACTAAGCGAACTACATGTAACATTCCATAAGTACCATTTGTAATAGATATAATACATGGACCATAACTGACAATTCATAAGGAGAATATGTATTTTATAAATGATACATGTATCATTTGTATTACATAAGTAATACATGAAATAGGTAATATTCCATAAGGATAGTGATTGTGGCATACTCACTAAAACATATATTCAGATTCCTTGTTGGGAGTTTTCCAGATTTACTCCCATACGACACTCAAATTCAGGGCATTTACCCCTAAAATTCATCGCGGAAGGCACTGTCTTTTCTCAACAATTGTCGGTGTACTATTCGTGTTCTACAGGAGGCCCACCGATGTTCCATCTCATCTTTCTAATTGATAGGGAGCTATATAAACCCTTAGGTATGGGTGTGGGGTACGGAAGGAAAGACAAAAAACGTTTGTGAAAATAGAACACGGTTTAGTCTGCTAGGAATTCAAATACCCCGAAATCACAAACATCATCTCAATGAGGATTCTAAAATCTCACTCAGAATAGGAAATCTGATCTCCTACCCATTCAGGCATCTGATTGGCTAAAGTTTACAAATAAATTTTAGTATTCAGGGAAAATCCAACTTCATTGGCTTTAGTGTGATCCTTTTTATAAAATAGATAGCAGTCTTCAAAAATTAAGTTATTACTTTTTATTTTTCAACTTTTATTACCCTCAAAAATTTAAAAATTGTAGTTGTAAAAAGTACATAAAAATTTGTGAATATATAATTCTTTCTCATGAAATACTTTTATTTCAAAATATTTTTCTTGATAAAACTACATCCGACTTTATTGTTGGTTAATAAAAAGTTAATCTGGGTTCTCCATCATTTTTTCATTGTAAATAAAAGTTTGGTTGTAATCTCATATATCCAGAGCTGGAGAAATGCTCTTATCTTGTGTCTACCCCGATTTACATTCGAATCACCCCTGACATAAGTAGATTATTATTTACTCCGGGTATTTAACTCCTCAGAGATACGATGTTGGAGTTTTATGTCATATATCTTAAAAATAAGGTTCAAATAAAAATAAAACACACGGGGATTTTCTATGACCAACGAATAATTTAATTTAAGATTCATGTGATTCATTTTTATGATTGCCTTCCATAATATCCCATGTATATTTCATGCACTAATGCCCTGTTTCCCAGCCAAATTGGCAAGGATGTTAACTAATTTTATTCTCCTATATTTTTTATTTAGAAGTAGAGTACAGTGGATCAGTACATTTTCATTTCTTCATTATCAATTTCTATTTAAAAAGATGAGAATAAAGCAATATCCTCAACATATAACTTAGAAAATCATACAATAAAAGCCAACTTATTTTATCATCAGTACATTTCTTTTAAATGACCAGCCTTGTCTTGAGGTCTTGTCTCTATGCCCTCGTCTTTATGTACAGTCTTGACTCTTCAAAAAAAAAAAAAAAAAAAAAAAGAACTTTAATCAGTTGTAAAATAAAATTATAAAAATTATGTAAATTTTCAAATTTAAGTTCACAATTACAATTTCGTTTTAGCCACACAAATACAAAGAAACAAAAGTGTTTACATACAGAGGATTTTCATAACCAACCAACATGGCTGACGAAAAACAGATATTTGATGGTTTTGATGGCTGTCTCGGATTTGACGGGTGCTGGCCAGTAGATGACGTGGCAGCTAGTTTAAAGTTACAGTTAAAGTTATACTGCAGCGTTACAAATATTCTTCATAAGTATGCAGAAACTCATTTTAAGTAAGTGTACGTAGTTAGTATAAATTTAAAAGTAACAATGTTAATACGTTTAGATTTGTGAAATTATTATTAGCTACTGTATAAATACAAATACAACATAACTTAACTACACTGCTTTGACTTTATCTTTTTCTTAACTGCGTTTTATAAGTCACTTCATAACGATGTTAACTACAGTACACATTTTATTATTTATTTCACCACTTTTCCAAATAACTGTCGTAAATCTAAGCATTAAGTTGTTTCCACTTAGATATATTGCTTTAATGCAATAATGTGTTTTAATATAATAGAACTGAATAATACTTTTCGGTATTTTGAATTGAAATCGAAATGTTGAAAAGTATTATTATTCTTACACCATTCGTATTATCATTCATATAAGTATTTTTATTCTTACTATAGTACTTATTTTGGAATAGAGTATAAGGTTTAGTGCTTAAAAACTGTACAATTACCGTAGCTTATCTTCATGGAAAAAGAAATCCAGCTACAAAAATGCAAGTACTGCACATATTCAGATTAGAACACCTTTTTTTCTATATTTTATTATCCATAAGATAATGGGTATTGTTTTGGACAGCGGATTTTCGTTTACTTGATAACTTCTTGTTCTTGATCGATGTTTCGTTTCCTTGAACACTTTCAACATTTCTTATTGGTATATTATTATTTTTAAAAAATTTCATTCAAGAGCTGTTCTTATTGGATTATTTTAAATATCTTTTATGAGCAAAGATTAAATAATTAAATAATGTGAAACGTGAAATAATGTGAGAGCTAGTCACTCGGCCATTCAGGTTCTAAAATCACTATCACTACAAAGCATCTATTCTTGGGACTGACGGCCGAGTGATTAATTCTTCATAATGGACGTTTTTGCGTAATTTTGCTTTTTCCCAGAAGGTGGTGCTGTGCAAGAGGACATCTCTGCCACAGTGGCACCTCCTTTAGGTTTACTCATAAGTACCAACCGAAATTGAGAAAGGAACGAAGTTAACTCCCCACGTCTTCGATACTTCACTCCCTCACTAGATTTCCATTTGTTTCGAAATAAACTATTTTGGTCTTGGTCCTTGAGGCTCAATCAAAGAGTCGGTGCGGCCCTTAGGCAGAAAAGTCTGGAGACCCCCCTGCTCTACAGCATAGCTGAGTGACAGGCAATTAAGTCGAACACAGATACCAGGAAAAAAATGAATATTTTTAACATACCAATAAGTACACTATGAAGAAATATACTTAAAAGTGTTTGTTCAATGTATACATAACTTCATTAAAACACATAGTTTAAGTTTCATTAGATTTTGAAAGTTATTATAACAGTTATGAATGTCACAGTATGGCGACGTACTAAAACAAGCTGTTTTCAGCACCAAAAAATTAAACTTTGTGCAATACGAATGCAACGTAGGATGTCAATAAAGGGTTAACTAGCATTTTTGTGTAAATTTGTTTTACATATCATTAATATATCAAATAAATATTATTCTACATAATAACAACATTAAATTAAAATAAAAACATTCATGCAAAATTTCATAGCAAATACCATTTAAATTTTTTTTGTTCCAAACCATTGATCACAGTCGTATAAAAAGATGCGCAACAAAAACGTCAGATAAATATTTAATTTGTTTAGTTAATAATTATTAAATGCTAATAATATTTTAAAAATTATTAAATTATTAAAACTTATTTAATAATTATTATGGTGGTTTAATAAATCGCTTCGTTACTGCATCGCAAAAACAATCGAAATGTTTTTGGAAAGTCTACGATCTCTTTATTTACCTTCTAATTCTACTGATGATACGTGACTTCTGCCTTTGATTATTAACCCCAACGTCAAAGTTGGTGGTGGGAGCATTATTGTACATACATTTATCAGTATTATGCAAAATGAACAATGTCTTTTTTAATTATTGAGGACTGAGTCACTAGCAGTCTGGCGCTCGGTGCCACAGGCTTCGAGTTCGAGTACCAGCTATGCCATGGATGTTTGTAGTGGTTCAGAATCCACTTGAAACCGTAGACCCTGGTCTAATATGGCTGCAGACCGTTGGGCATAGAGTTGACAACCCTACCGCATGAAAAGAAAACAACTCCAGGAGGCTGCCTTGGCCTACCGTGGGGCTGTTACGCCACCGATGATGATGATGTGTATGTAAAACTCCGAAATTTTATTCCATGTCTCAATAATCTGATCATTGATTTAAATTAGATAAGGTATCGGAGATCGTTTTTCTATTGCTTTTGTTGGATAGAATTCAATAAATAATTACATGTTAATTTAAATATATTACTAAGCAGTTTTTTAAAAATTATTGATATTTAATTGCAAAAAAAGTATTAATTACAAACTAGTTTACTTAAAATTTATATAAAAAACTAAAACTAAAAGTGAAAACGCCAGTTAGGTAAATAATACAAAGAAAAGATTCATCCTCATCATTAGTGACTTAACAGCCCCATGGTGAACCAAGGCCGTCTTGCCTGCTCGCAGATTTCGAGACAGTAGACATTTCCTGGGCGTAGGGTTGTCAGTCCTATGTTCTACAGCCATATGAGACCGGTACTCCATGGGATTTAAACTGGATGCCGAATCATTACAAACAACCATAGCACAGCGGGGAGTCGAATCCGAAACTGAGGCACCAAGCGACTGTCACTCGGCCAAATGTTAGGAAAATGTTAGAAAAAAATAATAAGATGCAAACTAACTAAACTAAAATTATTTATGAAAAAGAAACACAAAATTCTTGTATTTTTTATTTGGTACAACTGAATCAATTTTATTAGTTTTAACAATTTATTCTTAAACAGAACGGCTTAAAAGACAACCGCAAAAAACCCATGACACATGGTGCGGCATAATAACTTTTTCTCACATCTGGCGATAGTTTTTCAAACAATCCAATAATCCAACGCGCTTTCTGAATAATCTAAAATTCATCCGTAAGTCGACTTATTTGAGCAAAGGAGTAGCTCAACAACTAGTAGCAGATAAATTCAACAACTGAAAATAATCCTGTTTTTTCGTGTAACAAAATACGCTTTCTATCAGATTTTGACAGCGCACCAGCTCATTTTCGTTTCGAATCCAATTTATTTACGAATTTCTTACTGAGGGATTTAATGTTCACGCTTAAATTAAGCTTAACTCGCAATTCTAGTTATAAAAAGGATTTAAAGTTAGGTGAAAATATGTCAGAGTGGTATTCCAAACATATCGAAAATAAGTAAGGTTACGATTTACATTTATTATTCCTGTAACTTCCGCCTATGAATGTTTAGTGAATGGAACAGTTTTATTACTACAATACAAATATTTAATATCTCTATACTGAGTATTTAACAACAGAATGATTATAAATAGCATCAGATGTATTTTGCATAAATACATCTAATTTTTTTAAAAAAGAAATTATGATAAAATGATAAAAAAGTCAAATAGTTTTAATTAAAATATTAGATTGTTCTTTTCTATCATGGATGTCTAATGTTAAAATTGTTTTCACAAAATCCATTTATTTTTTTTCGGGCTTGTATAAAGTGGTTTTTTTTAAACATGAACTGAAACTTACACATCTTTTGAGATCCGTTTGTGCATTAAAATATATTGCAACCGTGCTTCCTCCTACACACTGGCAACAGCGCCCCCTGTGGTTTTCAGGAGAAATGGTCAGTCGGACTCCAGACTCTAACCCGAGAGGAAGTACAGCGCAACCTGTGCTCCAACATAGAAAGATTTAGTTTACAGTCTCTCATCCCGAGAGGAAATATATTTAGTGCATCCTGGTGCATTAGTTGGCTTACAGACTCTCACCCGGAGAGGAAGTATCTTGCATCCTGCGCGTATCTGAGTATCGGGTTATCGGTTTAGAAGTGAAGCCATAATACGAATCTATAATTATCCTTACCTGCACACTACAACATTAATATAAAGCATACAAATTTATCTTACTCATTTACAGCATAGATGTATATACTTTCAATGCGGTTTCACATATCGTGCAAAGCCTTTTTAGTTTTGAAATAAAAATCATTTTTCGCAAAGCTATTGCAGAATACTCTAAAAGAAAAGTTGGACCCATTTATATCATTGATCATATTATAACATTATTGTAGAGTTGTGTGCTTGTGAACTTTGTGCTCAAAAGTTCATTTCTTATGGAACAACTTAATACATGGATAATAAATTGTAAAAAAAAATATTCCTTTGAATTCGAGCGGATACTTCACCAATTTGGAATGTATGAAACTGAAAATTATTTATTTGAAGAGAAAGCAGACTCACTCTATTTACAGTCCGACCACCATTTGAGTGGATAGATAAACATCCAGAGAAAACGAACGAGTTCATTATTTGTTAGGGATGCTAGTCAGATACCATGGGTCAAACCAATTTTCTTCATCTAATTTTCGTTTTGATTCTATGCTATTTAAATTTTAAATTATTTAAAATTATAATTATTTTTACTGCTATTAAAACCCTTCTGAAAATATCCTTCTCACCTATTACGTCGCTTTGTTTGTTGGCAGCTTGCCAATTTTACACTTAATCGGTGGTGGAGCAGTACTATTCTAAGAATCGTATTAAACTTTAATATTATACAAATTTTCATATAAAAAAAGTATTCAGTTTATACCTCGCAAGATAAAATCACAAAAGTTACTTCGCATGTGCTAAAGGCACAAAGTTATCGTTCACGTGCTAAATATACAAAACTTATTTATAACGTGCTAAAGC
>BPLQ01001925.1:0-143174 GCA_021605075.1 Caerostris darwini
AATATTTAAGAAGGTTTTTAATAAATTATCAAAGCAAATGTCTATTGCATTAATTGTGCAACCATAGACTTTAATGATTTTATATTACCGAAGAATTGCATGACTCCCATTGAAATCCAATAACCTATAAAGTTTCCTGAATTTTAGAAATTATGTATATATTTTCAAAAGTCAATATAGTATTGAGGGACGAATTGTTCAGCTCATTTCATTGTTCAACATATTATTTCATTTAGTCCCCTTCGACTGTACAACAACTTAAAATAAGTTGCTTGTCTTAATAAGGGGTATTTCAAAAGTATCATTAGAAAGGAAGGTTTTCTACTTTCATTAGAAAGTCCTAAAAGTCTAATGATACATACTATAATAATAAATGTTTTTTAAAAAATTATGAAATAAACTTAACAAAGGACTATTGGTGTAATTGTGTAAAAATAGACGGTAGTGATTTTATATTACCGAAGAATTGCATGACTCCCATTGAAATCCAATAATCTATGAAAGCTTCCAGAATTTTAGAAATTATGTATATATTTTCAAAAGTCAATATAGTATTGAATGACGAATTATTCAGCTCATTTCATTGTTCAACATATTATTTCATTTAGTCCCCTTCGACTGTACAACAACTTAAAATAAGTTGCTTGTCTTAATAAGGGGTATATCAAAAGTGTCATTAGAAGGGAAGGTTTTCTACTTTCATTAGAAAGTCCTAAAAGTCTAATGATACATACTATAATAATAAATGTTTTTTAAAAAATTATGAAATAAACTTAACAAAGGACTATGTGTAATTGTGTAAAAATAGACGGTAGTGATTTTATATTACAGACGAATTTTATGAATAATCCGCAAAACAACAAATTCATAAACTTCTATACTATTTTTCGAAATTATGTATATATTTAGAAAGGTGAATATACTATTGAGAGCAGAATTGTTCAGCTCAGTTCAGTGTCCAATATGTCATCTCAGTTATTGAGAGAAGAATTGCTGTAATTGTATTAATAATTTTGTTTAAACTATGTATTTCCTTAAAACTGTTAGTCTCCTTAACACCTTACAGCAACTTAGAATAAGCTGCTGGTGAGAATAAGAGGTAAATAAAGGATCTCATTAGTTATCAATGTTTTCGAGTTTCATCAGAAATACCTGATAGATTAATGACACATCCTTTAAAAAAATATTTAAGAAGGTTTTTAATAAATTATCAAAGCAAATGTCTATTGCATTAATTGTGCAACCATAGACTTTAATGATTTTATATTACCGAAGAATTGCATGACTCCCATTGAAATCCAATAACCTATAAAGTTTCCTGAATTTTAGAAATTATGTATATATTTTCAAAAGTCAATATAGTATTGAGGGACGAATTGTTCAGCTCATTTCATTGTTCAACATATTATTTCATTTAGTCCCCTTCGACTGTACAACAACTTAAAATAAGTTGCTTGTCTTAATAAGGGGTATTTCAAAAGTATCATTAGAAAGGAAGGTTTTCTACTTTCATTAGAAAGTCCTAAAAGTCTAATGATACATACTATAATAATAAATGTTTTTTAAAAAATTATGAAATAAACTTAACAAAGGACTATTGGTGTAATTGTGTAAAAATAGACGGTAGTGATTTTATATTACCGAAGAATTGCATGACTCCCATTGAAATCCAATAATCTATGAAAGCTTCCAGAATTTTAGAAATTATGTATATATTTTCAAAAGTCAATATAGTATTGAATGACGAATTATTCAGCTCATTTCATTGTTCAACATATTATTTCATTTAGTCCCCTTCGACTGTACAACAACTTAAAATAAGTTGCTTGTCTTAATAAGGGGTATATCAAAAGTGTCATTAGAAGGGAAGGTTTTCTACTTTCATTAGAAAGTCCTAAAAGTCTAATGATACATACTATAATAATAAATGTTTTTTAAAAAATTATGAAATAAACTTAACAAAGGACTATGTGTAATTGTGTAAAAATAGACGGTAGTGATTTTATATTACAGACGAATTTTATGAATAATCCGCAAAACAACAAATTCATAAACTTCTATACTATTTTTCGAAATTATGTATATATTTAGAAAGGTGAATATACTATTGAGAGCAGAATTGTTCAGCTCAGTTCAGTGTCCAATATGTCATCTCAGTTATTGAGAGAAGAATTGCTGTAATTGTATTAATAATTTTGTTTAAACTATGTATTTCCTTAAAACTGTTAGTCTCCTTAACACCTTACAGCAACTTAGAATAAGCTGATGGTGAGAATAAGGGGTAAATAAAGGATCTCATTAGTTATCAAGTTTTTCGAGTTTCATCAGAAATACCTGATAGACTAATGACACATCCTTTAAAAAAATATTTAAGAAGGTTTTTAATAAATTATCAAAGCAAATGTCTATTGCATTAATTGTGCAACCATAGACTTTAATGATTTTATATTACCGAAGAATTGCATGACTCCCATTGAAATCCAATAACCTATAAAGTTTCCTGAATTTTAGAAATTATGTATATATTTTCAAAAGTCAATATAGTATTGAGGGACGAATTGTTCAGCTCATTTCATTGTTCAACATATTATTTCATTTAGTCCCCTTCGACTGTACAACAACTTAAAATAAGTTGCTTGTCTTAATAAGGGGTATTTCAAAAGTATCATTAGAAAGGAAGGTTTTCTACTTTCATTAGAAAGTCCTAAAAGTCTAATGATACATACTATAATAATAAATGTTTTTTAAAAAATTATGAAATAAACTTAACAAAGGACTATTGGTGTAATTGTGTAAAAATAGACGGTAGTGATTTTATATTACCGAAGAATTGCATGACTCCCATTGAAATCCAATAATCTATGAAAGCTTCCAGAATTTTAGAAATTATGTATATATTTTCAAAAGTCAATATAGTATTGAATGACGAATTATTCAGCTCATTTCATTGTTCAACATATTATTTCATTTAGTCCCCTTCGACTGTACAACAACTTAAAATAAGTTGCTTGTCTTAATAAGGGGTATATCAAAAGTGTCATTAGAAGGGAAGGTTTTCTACTTTCATTAGAAAGTCCTAAAAGTCTAATGATACATACTATAATAATAAATGTTTTTTAAAAAATTATGAAATAAACTTAACAAAGGACTATGTGTAATTGTGTAAAAATAGACGGTAGTGATTTTATATTACAGACGAATTTTATGAATAATCCGCAAAACAACAAATTCATAAACTTCTATACTATTTTTCGAAATTATGTATATATTTAGAAAGGTGAATATACTATTGAGAGCAGAATTGTTCAGCTCAGTTCAGTGTCCAATATGTCATCTCAGTTATTGAGAGAAGAATTGCTGTAATTGTATTAATAATTTTGTTTAAACTATGTATTTCCTTAAAACTGTTAGTCTCCTTAACACCTTACAGCAACTTAGAATAAGCTGCTGGTGAGAATAAGAGGTAAATAAAGGATCTCATTAGTTATCAATGTTTTTCGAGTTTCATCAGAAATACCTGATAGATTAATGACACATCCTTTAAAAAAATATTTAAGAAGGTTTTTAATAAATTATCAAAGCAAATGTCTATTGCATTAATTGTGCAACCATAGACTTTAATGATTTTATATTACCGAAGAATTGCATGACTCCCATTGAAATCCAATAACCTATAAAGTTTCCTGAATTTTAGAAATTATGTATATATTTTCAAAAGTCAATATAGTATTGAGGGACGAATTGTTCAGCTCATTTCATTGTTCAACATATTATTTCATTTATTTGTACAACAACTTAAAATAAGTTGCTTGTCTTAATAAGGGGTATTTCAAAAGTATCATTAGAAAGGAAGGTTTTCTACTTTCATTAGAAAGTCCTAAAAGTCTAATGATACATACTATAATAATAAATGTTTTTTAAAAAATTATGAAATAAACTTAACAAAGGACTATTGGTTAATTGTGTAAAAATAGACGGTAGTGATTTTATATTCGAAGAATTGCATGACTCCCATTGAAATCCAATAATCTATGAAAGCTTCAGAATTTTAGAAATTATGTATATATTTTCAAAAGTCAATATAGTATTGAATGACGAATTATTTCATTTCATTGTTCAACATATTATTTCATTTAGAAAGTACAACAACTTAAAAAAGTTGCTTGTCTTAATAAAGGGGTATATCAAAAGTGTCATTAGAAGGGAAGGTTTTCTACTTTCATTAGAAAGTCCTAAAAGTCTAATGATACATACTATAATAATAAATGTTTTTTAAAAAATTATGAAATAAACTTAACAAAGGACTATGTGTAATTGTGTAAAAATAGACGGTAGTGATTTTATATTACAGACGAATTTTATGAATAATCCGCAAAACAACAAATTCATAAACTTCTATACTATTTTTCGAAATTATGTATATATTTAGAAAGGTGAATATACTATTGAGAGCAGAATTGTTCAGCTCAGTTCAGTGTCCAATATGTCATCTCAGTTATTGAGAGAAGAATTGCTGTAATTGTATTAATAATTTTGTTTAAACTATGTATTTCCTTAAAACTGTTAGTCTCCTTAACACCTTACAGCAACTTAGAATAAGCTGCTGGTGAGAATAAGAGGTAAATAAAGGATCTCATTAGTTATCAATGTTTTCGAGTTTCATCAGAAATACCTGATAGATTAATGACACATCCTTTAAAAAAATATTTAAGAAGGTTTTTAATAAATTATCAAAGCAAATGTCTATTGCATTAATTGTGCAACCATAGACTTTAATGATTTTATATTACCGAAGAATTGCATGACTCCCATTGAAATCCAATAACCTATAAAGTTTCCTGAATTTTAGAAATTATGTATATATTTTCAAAAGTCAATATAGTATTGAGGGACGAATTGTTCAGCTCATTTCATTGTTCAACATATTATTTCATTTAGTCCCCTTCGACTGTACAACAACTTAAAATAAGTTGCTTGTCTTAATAAGGGGTATTTCAAAAGTATCATTAGAAAGGAAGGTTTTCTACTTTCATTAGAAAGTCCTAAAAGTCTAATGATACATACTATAATAATAAATGTTTTTTAAAAAATTATGAAATAAACTTAACAAAGGACTATTGGTGTAATTGTGTAAAAATAGACGGTAGTGATTTTATATTACCGAAGAATTGCATGACTCCCATTGAAATCCAATAATCTATGAAAGCTTCCAGAATTTTAGAAATTATGTATATATTTTCAAAAGTCAATATAGTATTGAATGACGAATTATTCAGCTCATTTCATTGTTCAACATATTATTTCATTTAGTCCCCTTCGACTGTACAACAACTTAAAATAAGTTGCTTGTCTTAATAAGGGGTATATCAAAAGTGTCATTAGAAGGGAAGGTTTTCTACTTTCATTAGAAAGTCCTAAAAGTCTAATGATACATACTATAATAATAAATGTTTTTTAAAAAATTATGAAATAAACTTAACAAAGGACTATGTGTAATTGTGTAAAAATAGACGGTAGTGATTTTATATTACAGACGAATTTTATGAATAATCCGCAAAACAACAAATTCATAAACTTCTATACTATTTTTCGAAATTATGTATATATTTAGAAAGGTGAATATACTATTGAGAGCAGAATTGTTCAGCTCAGTTCAGTGTCCAATATGTCATCTCAGTTATTGAGAGAAGAATTGCTGTAATTGTATTAATAATTTTGTTTAAACTATGTATTTCCTTAAAACTGTTAGTCTCCTTAACACCTTACAGCAACTTAGAATAAGCTGCTGGTGAGAATAAGAGGTAAATAAAGGATCTCATTAGTTATCAATGTTTTCGAGTTTCATCAGAAATACCTGATAGATTAATGACACATCCTTTAAAAAAATATTTAAGAAGGTTTTTAATAAATTATCAAAGCAAATGTCTATTGCATTAATTGTGCAACCATAGACTTTAATGATTTTATATTACCGAAGAATTGCATGACTCCCATTGAAATCCAATAACCTATAAAGTTTCCTGAATTTTAGAAATTATGTATATATTTTCAAAAGTCAATATAGTATTGAGGGACGAATTGTTCAGCTCATTTCATTGTTCAACATATTATTTCATTTAGTCCCCTTCGACTGTACAACAACTTAAAATAAGTTGCTTGTCTTAATAAGGGGTATTTCAAAAGTATCATTAGAAAGGAAGGTTTTCTACTTTCATTAGAAAGTCCTAAAAGTCTAATGATACATACTATAATAATAAATGTTTTTTAAAAAATTATGAAATAAACTTAACAAAGGACTATTGGTGTAATTGTGTAAAAATAGACGGTAGTGATTTTATATTACCGAAGAATTGCATGACTCCCATTGAAATCCAATAATCTATGAAAGCTTCCAGAATTTTAGAAATTATGTATATATTTTCAAAAGTCAATATAGTATTGAATGACGAATTATTCAGCTCATTTCATTGTTCAACATATTATTTCATTTAGTCCCCTTCGACTGTACAACAACTTAAAATAAGTTGCTTGTCTTAATAAGGGGTATATCAAAAGTGTCATTAGAAGGGAAGGTTTTCTACTTTCATTAGAAAGTCCTAAAAGTCTAATGATACATACTATAATAATAAATGTTTTTTAAAAAATTATGAAATAAACTTAACAAAGGACTATGTGTAATTGTGTAAAAATAGACGGTAGTGATTTTATATTACAGACGAATTTTATGAATAATCCGCAAAACAACAAATTCATAAACTTCTATACTATTTTTCGAAATTATGTATATATTTAGAAAGGTGAATATACTATTGAGAGCAGAATTGTTCAGCTCAGTTCAGTGTCCAATATGTCATCTCAGTTATTGAGAGAAGAATTGCTGTAATTGTATTAATAATTTTGTTTAAACTATGTATTTCCTTAAAACTGTTAGTCTCCTTAACACCTTACAGCAACTTAGAATAAGCTGCTGGTGAGAATAAGAGGTAAATAAAGGATCTCATTAGTTATCAATGTTTTCGAGTTTCATCAGAAATACCTGATAGACTAATGACACATCCTTTAAAAAAATATTTAAGAAGGTTTTTAATAAATTATCAAAGCAAATGTCTATTGCATTAATTGTGCAACCATAGACTTTAATGATTTTATATTACCGAAGAATTGCATGACTCCCATTGAAATCCAATAACCTATAAAGTTTCCTGAATTTTAGAAATTATGTATATATTTTCAAAAGTCAATATAGTATTGAGGGACGAATTGTTCAGCTCATTTCATTGTTCAACATATTATTTCATTTAGTCCCCTTCGACTGTACAACAACTTAAAATAAGTTGCTTGTCTTAATAAGGGGTATTTCAAAAGTATCATTAGAAAGGAAGGTTTTCTACTTTCATTAGAAAGTCCTAAAAGTCTAATGATACATACTATAATAATAAATGTTTTTTAAAAAATTATGAAATAAACTTAACAAAGGACTATTGGTGTAATTGTGTAAAAATAGACGGTAGTGATTTTATATTACCGAAGAATTGCATGACTCCCATTGAAATCCAATAATCTATGAAAGCTTCCAGAATTTTAGAAATTATGTATATATTTTCAAAAGTCAATATAGTATTGAATGACGAATTATTCAGCTCATTTCATTGTTCAACATATTATTTCATTTAGTCCCCTTCGACTGTACAACAACTTAAAATAAGTTGCTTGTCTTAATAAGGGGTATATCAAAAGTGTCATTAGAAGGGAAGGTTTTCTACTTTCATTAGAAAGTCCTAAAAGTCTAATGATACATACTATAATAATAAATGTTTTTTAAAAAATTATGAAATAAACTTAACAAAGGACTATGTGTAATTGTGTAAAAATAGACGGTAGTGATTTTATATTACAGACGAATTTTATGAATAATCCGCAAAACAACAAATTCATAAACTTCTATACTATTTTTCGAAATTATGTATATATTTAGAAAGGTGAATATACTATTGAGAGCAGAATTGTTCAGCTCAGTTCAGTGTCCAATATGTCATCTCAGTTATTGAGAGAAGAATTGCTGTAATTGTATTAATAATTTTGTTTAAACTATGTATTTCCTTAAAACTGTTAGTCTCCTTAACACCTTACAGCAACTTAGAATAAGCTGATGGTGAGAATAAGGGGTAAATAAAGGATCTCATTAGTTATCAATGTTTTCGAGTTTCATCAGAAATACCTGATAGACTAATGACACATCCTTTAAAAAAATATTTAAGAAGGTTTTTAATAAATTATCAAAGCAAATGTCTATTGCATTAATTGTGCAACCATAGACTTTAATGATTTTATATTACCGAAGAATTGCATGACTCCCATTGAAATCCAATAACCTATAAAGTTTCCTGAATTTTAGAAATTATGTATATATTTTCAAAAGTCAATATAGTATTGAGGGACGAATTGTTCAGCTCATTTCATTGTTCAACATATTATTTCATTTAGTCCCCTTCGACTGTACAACAACTTAAAATAAGTTGCTTGTCTTAATAAGGGGTATTTCAAAAGTATCATTAGAAAGGAAGGTTTTCTACTTTCATTAGAAAGTCCTAAAAGTCTAATGATACATACTATAATAATAAATGTTTTTTAAAAAATTATGAAATAAACTTAACAAAGGACTATTGGTGTAATTGTGTAAAAATAGACGGTAGTGATTTTATATTACCGAAGAATTGCATGACTCCCATTGAAATCCAATAATCTATGAAAGCTTCCTGAATTTTAGAAATTATGTATATATTTTCAAAAGTCAATATAGTATTGAATGACGAATTATTCAGCTCATTTCATTGTTCAACATATTATTTCATTTAGTCCCCTTCGACTGTACAACAACTTAAAATAAGTTGCTTGTCTTAATAAGGGGTATATCAAAAGTGTCATTAGAAGGGAAGGTTTTCTACTTTCATTAGAAAGTCCTAAAAGTCTAATGATACATACTATAATAATAAATGTTTTTTAAAAAATTATGAAATAAACTTAACAAAGGACTATGTGTAATTGTGTAAAAATAGACGGTAGTGATTTTATATTACAGACGAATTTTATGAATAATCCGCAAAACAACAAATTCATAAACTTCTATACTATTTTTCGAAATTATGTATATATTTAGAAAGGTGAATATACTATTGAGAGCAGAATTGTTCAGCTCAGTTCAGTGTCCAATATGTCATCTCAGTTATTGAGAGAAGAATTGCTGTAATTGTATTAATAATTTTGTTTAAACTATGTATTTCCTTAAAACTGTTAGTCTCCTTAACACCTTACAGCAACTTAGAATAAGCTGCTGGTGAGAATAAGAGGTAAATAAAGGATCTCATTAGTTATCAATGTTTTCGAGTTTCATTGAAATAGTTATCAGTTAATCCCCTTCGACATTACAGCAACTTAAAATAAGTTGCTTGTGAGAATAAGGGGTAAATAAAAGATCATTAGATCAAAGATCATTAGATCCGCTGATAATCTTGGTAAAAAACATGCTCGTGAGGAAAGTACACGAAAATGTACAAGACAAACAATATAATATAGGACAGACAAAGCTCTTACAATAAAATATAAAGCTACAATGTAATGAATTACACAATACTGACAATAATTAAAGAACATAACACATAACAAAATTATACTACACTCATGTCCATAAATTAAGGATAATGAAGTTCAGGCAAAGAAAGAGACAGAAGGAAAACAAATTTGATTTATTTGTAAAGTCTATTTATTAAACAAAAGGTAAAGAGCAGAAAAGATGCTATATGTTTGCCATAATTAATAAAAATTGCGATTTTTACTCCGTGGAGCAAATTTTAAAAAAGAACCTATTTACAAAAAACAATATAACATGGTTAGTATGATGGTTAATATGGAGTATGTCTCCCGGGTGAGGCAATACAGGCCTTACAAGGCCTAGGCATGCTGAGTATCAAATTTTCAATCTGATCTTGGACGCCGCAGGCGTGCCCCTGACCCCATCACACAAGGTGACGCTACAGTGGTTTTAGTACACACCTGCGGAAAGAAATTCAATCTGATCTTGGGGAATATTACACCACTCATCAAGCAATGCCCTCCGAAGTTCCGGTTGACAGGTGGGAGGGGGTAGACGGGCTGCAATTCGTCGGCCAAGCACATCCTACACATGCTCTATTGGATTCAAGTCCGGTGAGTATGCTGGCCAATCCATACGGGTGGTATCCTCCAATTGAAGGCATTCGTCTACAATGTTTGCACGGTGAGGACGGGCGTTGTCATCCATAAACAGAAATTCAGCACCCATGGCGGCCCGAAACAAATGTACATGTTGTTTCAGAATGACACCCCGATGGATGTGGCCTGTCATCGTTACACTCTGAACAGGCAGGTCAGTTCTGGAACCAAGAATAATTCCTCCCCAAACGAGCCCTCCTGCACCACCGTAATGGTGCCGTTCAATGGTGTTCTCTTGGTGGTGACGGGTACCTGGCGCTCTCCTTATGAAAGTCCGGCAAGAATCAAACTGCAAACTAAACCTGGACTCTTCGGAAAACATCACACCAGACCACTGTTGCGGTGTCCACAATGCATGCTCTCTACTCCAGGTTAATCGCAGGTTAATCCTGTGCTGTAACATCTACTCACATTTCCATCATCTTGGAATTGTTGCCAAAGCCTGGAGATGACACTCTGGGCTATTCCAAGTTCCTCGGATACTTCCAGCTGGGTACGTCCACATTCCAGTCGACCGATAATTCTACCACGTAAAAAATCATCCAAATGCTTCCTTTGTGCCATAACTATGCGGTTATTGCACTGAAAGGTTTTTAAAGCGCTTGTGAAAAATTTTACTTCTTTGCCACCATTCCTTATATTTTCCCTCTCTTACACTCTCGTCATTGTGACGTACTATCCGCTCCATCTGGTGGTTTCCTGTAATTTGCATATTCTTCTTGAAGATGTGTGTGATAATTCTACAGGTGAAATTTTTATTTTAGAGTTCAATTTCTGTGTGATTCTGAATTATCCTTAATTTATGGACATGAGTGTAATAATACCACAAAATCTTTCAAGAATAGTGTTTATTTTTTCTTTCTTCTAAAAAACGAAATTGCATGAGGCATTGCATATACATTTACTAGATTTTTCATATGAGGAATCAAAATACTACATGAACTAAATTTAAACAAATTTTTTTTTTAACCCTATCGTTCAACTTGGTAAGATTTCAGGTTCCTATCGAAAACCTGGAGAGTGAATCTACATTTACATGTTTACTAACTTTTGTATGCAACGTTGTTAAATCTTATCCTTGTAAAATCTAATATGCAGCACGCGAGTTTTACACTATTAAACATTTGTTGGGTGAGTAAAGCTAGAAGATTATTGTTGAAGATAACTTCAATCTTGTCACTAAAAATCTACATATGGAATTTTTTCAAACCTTAAGAACCGCATATACTTTCCTCTCGATGCTAGCCAGTACATTTGAGTGGGTGTAATATTTTTACTAAAATGCAGCCAACTATTTTATCTCTTCATCACCTATGTGGGTTAAACCCGCTCAGTCAGCTGTAGGCATCCATGAACAACAAATTACGCTGTATAGTATATAAAGTAGGCATATTGATCAGCTCTTCTTACAATAACTGGAAAAATTGTTCTGTTCCGTTTTTCTTCGTTATTTCTTTTTTATCGGCAGCATTATTGAAGAAAAACCAGGGGTATAATCTTGTTAATAACTAACTAAATTAGACTATGTAGCTCTTTCTTAGTGTGTCTTTCACTTTACTATTAAATCCATAAGTTCTATTATTTTCAAACCTTCTACCATATTTTGAGTAAGAATGCCATTGCTAATTACGTTACTCAACCCAAATTAACTTTCAATAATATTTCTACACAGATAACACTACAATGCGAGCTATATTTAAAAAAAAAAATCTGACGTGTACTTATAATAATCTAAATCATTTGGCGGCGTCCATTGCAGTCACAAATGTAAAAAAATATTTTTAATTTTCAACAAAAACCATGAATGTAAGGAAATATTTTTACTTTTCAACAAAAACCATGAATGTAAGGAAATATTTTTACTTTTCAGCAAAAACCATGAATGTAAAGAAATATTTTTACTTTTCAACAAAAATCACAAATGGGAGAAAATATTTATACTTTTGATTGAAAAAAAAAAAAAGTATGTTTTTTATAATAATGGATCTCAAAAATATCTTTAAAAGAGAAAAAATTTTTTTTACCGAACTCAAATAAATTTATTGTGATCAGTGAAAAAATTTGAAAAGTCAAAATTAACCATTCATGTGAAAGAAAAAATTTAGAATTGATACTGTCATTATGTGTTATTTGAGAAATATAATTAGAAAAATATATATAGGGCAAAAACAATACTTTAAAAATGTCATTTACAATAGTCAATAGATGGCGCCACAATATAAGAGAATTTTATCATTCAAGGAAAAAAGTGCATCAAACATTATTATCCTTTCTTATAAAAAATTCCTTTTCTGTAATTCCATACTACTTCCCAAATAATTTTCATTCCAATTATTCAGGCTGAATTTTCCATTCGGTCTAGATTTTCTTACTTGAAAGAAGTAAATAACTATACCAGAAACCAGACCAGAGATGATAGACGAATATTTTTTTAATGTTATGATTATTTTATTCATGAGAAGAAAAGCAGGTTGAGATGTGCATGCAGGCGGATAATGTTGTAGGAATGATGCTGCTTAAAGTGCATCAAATTCAGATTCCTTTGTTTTCATAAGTACTAAAGTTATCTGTGCAATGCATTTGCAATTTGTAGTAAGGTGTTAACTTTTCACTTTTTTAAAAACTGTAATATAATTACTTTCAGCCATTTCATTGACTTTAATTTAAAAAAAAAATCATTAGAAAGTCCGTTATTCTACCAGATAAAGTCTTTCTTTGATTTGATTCGAAATATATTATTATGCATTCTAGATATCTACGAATTATAACGTGGTGTGTTCTTTTCTTCGTAAGTTTTTCCAAATAATTCAGAAGCAAATTCCTTGTTACAACAAGACTGATTTAAAATTTTGTAATTTTCATGTGTTTTTAACATAAAATGTGATGCAAAACTTAAAGATGTAATATGGTATGAAAAATATTCTTCTCTGGTGACTAAGGCAAATAGCTGCATTTTTAGATGAAAATTAATCTGAGGTGAAGTTTTAAGAATTCTGTTTAATTTAGAAGAAAGAGTTATAAGATCTTTGTTACCAATTTCATACTGAGATCTACATTATTGAGAAGATGGTTTTTGATATTTTTATGGTATGAGTATTTAAATTTTCCACGTGACCTTCAATTAATTCACACAATGATACTTTCCAAGACACAGATGGTGGATAGCCCTGAAGCACATACTAGAGAGTAAGAGGAATCTGTTGTACCTGACGTCTGATGGCATCTTTGAAATCAGATGCTGTTTGCGGATTTAATTCATACACTTTAGATTTCACGTATCCCTACAACGAAATGCTCGATCTGACGTGGTATGGTTCCATATAGTGTCCCCCTATAAAAACCCTTATAAACCTGAGTTAATCATGTAACTTCACTATAATTGAAATATTTTGAATCCATTCCTTGCTTAATATACTTGAGTATGTCTAATTTGATGACTATTTTCATTTGCAGGTTTCGTTGTCCAGTGGAGACGTGCTCAGCTAGCGTGCAAGAGAATTCAAGTTTGAATATTCTGGCACCATCCGATGCAATCACGAGACATAGTGTGTAGAGACTCTGGCATCTGCAGTCAAATTGCCTGGTGGGATTTTCTAAATTGTTTCACATGTAGCACCTAAATGTGATGGTTATCCTTAAAATACCTCCTGGGAGTGAGCCTATTCCGAATCTTGACATTTATTAAGAGAACTCAATATATGCAGATATACAAAAAAGGGTTTATTTGGGATCCATGTTATTCCATCACATCAGAACTTCTATACAGAACATGGACATATAGATATATACATACAGGGTGGTTATAATTAAAGTGACCCTATTCAGACCCCTCTAGAATCCGTTTTACCTAAAGGATTTTGATGAAACTTAGTATATAGGGTATATGGACGATGGGGAAAAGATTTCTGCAATAAAAAAATAGTTCAAATTTTGACCATTGGTGCCTAAAGAAGGACAAAAAAATTGTCAGAACCATTAAAATTTATTCAAGTACAGAATATGCTCAACGTGTGTTCCATTGATATCAATTAGGTGTTGAAAAGAATTATAGCGTGTCACTGGTAGAGCGAAGAAACTCTCGAGGAATTTCAACGACATGGCGTGTAATGCTGTATTTCAACACTGGTAAAGTTCTAATCCCTCCTCTATAAACACGATCTTTTAGGAATCCCCACTACCAGAAAACACAGGGATTTCAGTTGGGTGAACGAGGAGGCCAGGCATCCGCAAAAGCTCTGGATATTACACAATTCTCACCAAAGTTAACACGAACCTGTTATTTATCTTGGCGCACAATGTGAGGAGTTACTCCATCTTGCGTGAAGACAGTGGTCTGCAAATATTACGATTCCTGTAAATCAGGAATGACCTGTTGTGGAAGTAGTTCACTGTAGCGTGCACTTGTGACAGAGCACATTTTAGTATCTTAAGGAGCGGGAGTTTCAAAGAAAAACGCTCCAAGGATAAACTCAGCAGCAAATCCACACCATACTATCCCGTAATCAGAATGCAGTGGTTGTTGGGACAAGACATTAGGAGGTGAAGCACTCCATATGCGGAAATTTTGGTTATTTACAGATACATCAAAAGAAAAGTGCACCTCATCTGACCATAGATTTGGACAAGGTCAAGCGTCATCAACTTCCATTCTCGCCAAAAATCGGCAAGCAAATTTATATCGTGTTTGGTGGTCTTGAGTTTGCAGCATTTGCACCACGTGGATCTTATACGGATACCATTTTAAAATGGATCGCAGAATTTTTCGTATTGTCGACCACGAAATCGCCAACTCACGTGACATCGATCGTGCACTTGCTAAAGAATATCTGGAACTAGAGACTCTTTCAACCACAGTAGCGACTTCTTCGATGGTTCCATTCGCAACTTGTTTCTGCCCTCTTCCCGGCAGCACACTCAAGTTTCCAGTTCTTCAAATTTCATAACTGTATTCATAACTTCAAATTTCATAACATATACCTCAGGGTCACTATTTACGGGCTGGGATGGAAGCACGTCAAGGTCCTTTAAGGCTGTTATTTAATGCCCAATTCTGCTGCAATTTTAATCATTTGCGTATTGCTTGACACAGACCACCATGCCAAATTTTGTAGAGATCCGACAACCCCTTCTTGGTGCACATCTGATAGAAGACAATGGTGACAATCATATTGAACATGCTTTGCCCTTATGAGATAGATAAATTAAATAGTTATATTCTGTATAAATACAAAATACGAATTCTGTTGGTGGATTTTTTAACTGACTTTATAAAAAATTCGTATTATGTTATTAAATCATTTCCAAAATTTCATGAAATGAACAGTTTGCACCAGCAATTCGAAAATGACAACTTTAATTTGAAAGAATCTATACACAATTGAGTAGCAATAATTTCATACAATGAAAAATTTTCTTTTTGTTCACAGATTTGTTTGATTGAGGCATTTTTTTAAATCAATTACATAAAAATAGTGAAAAATCTGTATACGATTAAAGGAACTGTAAATAAATACCTGCTGTTGTGATAAGCATTAATTTAAAGTTGATTAGTTTTTATTTTTATTTTATTACGATTCGATTAAAATTCGTAACACAAACCAATTTGGCGTTCTTAGCAACTATTAAATGCTTTTAAATATTTGGGCAGATTTCACATTTTTTTTAAACAATGAAAAAATTTAGTACGTTTACATGCCTCTAAAACTGAAACTTTAGTTGTTTCGTTACTACTAGAAAAGTAATATAAGTTACTTACTTACCCTTTGGATCAATTTTCAGTTACAGACAAAAAAATTTTTACATAAAAATTTTCTATAGCAGTGTGACTAACAATTAACTAATTCGAACTTTTGTTGTAAGATCATACGAAACTTGTGTATAAATTTAGAAAAAATGAATTACAGGAAGAAAAAAAATGCCTTCAATCTGAGTTTTGTCTCATATGATATTTTTTTTAACTTTAAACGTGGGCTTACAATCAATTCCTTAAAATATGTGCAGTTTGACATTTTTTGAAATGCCAAATATAAAATAAGATGAGTCAAATAATTAACTTGAAATTTGTTAAAAGACTAATTTTTATCTCTGACAATAATCTCAAATTAGTAGTTTGCTGATTCGTTTGTATGTATGGTAATTTATACATATTGGCCATAAATGTTAGTAAATATCTATAACTATTCAAATAAGACTCACATGAAAGTATAAGAAACACTGTAGTTACTATAATTGCTCAGAAGCACTCCAGGATTATGTACTATAGTTTCCTGATTGGTCAATTTGTTACCGTCATTAATGATTCTATGAAATATGTAGTTGGAACAATTCCTTGTGGAAAAACAACTGTATAAAATACATATTGTTAAAATAATTTTTATTAACAGTGACGAAAAATTAACTGAAAATATATATTCACCTGTAAAGAATATTGTTGAAGTTATCTGATTTCATTTATTTTATTATTATTAACAATTGTTGTTTTGAAATATTTTCTAGCGCTAAATGTATTAGTTAAATTAATTTTTTACATTGTTACATCATATTCTTTGTTGGTCTAGAATAGTATAAATTTTTATACAATTCTAGACCAACATGTATTTTAATTTGTAATTAGTCCTATATATATAAAAAAATTAAACAAAATTGCCTAGTAGATATTTGTCACAGGAGAAAGTAATAAAAATTCTTCAAACTAGTCTTTCTGTATGGTCCGCTTCACAACGGAAATAAAGACGCTATTCAACAGTTACACCCTGTGGGGTCTTTATGGACCCAATTATCTAATTAGCTTTCCTCTATTCAATTTCTTTTTGTGGATAAAAAAAGTGCATCACAATAGTCGCCGCATTAAAAAAGTAGTAAAAGTCAGAACTGATTAATAACTTAACTGCCCTAAAGTGGATAGGGTTTATTTATATGGACTACAGTTTCAGCGTGGGGGTTAGGAGGTTAGTTATATAGTTAATCGTAAAATTTACTTGTTTGATGCCGATGGGGGATTGATGTTTTACTTGATTATCTATTTGAATTAACTGTTTTAATCCCAATATTATTGAAATATTTTTGTAACTAATATTATTTTGTGTAATTTAATTATTAATTAATGTAATTATGTAATTAATGTAATTATTTTTATATGGATATGACTTTATCTTTATTGTGTACTTCATTTTATGAGTATGTAGTTATCACTTATCTTAAAAGATACTGGAGATCAAGCCTTTCAGGTTATATAAAATACTGTGGTGTTTAGTTGACGCGGAATTTTGTGGGTTATTGCAGAACACAACGCACAAGTATTAAGTTAATTAAGTTTTGCTGGAACTATGTTTGGTGAGATGGGGTGCAACGTAGATCCACCTCCTCGTGGTGCACTCCGGGCAACGTCACAGACGGCAAAGTGATCTACAATTTTTGGCATGGGGTTCCAGGTATGCCATGGTATGTCCCAGTCCAAGAGGACAGAGCTGCAGCAAAGTACTTATGACTGTCTTTGCTATTATGGAGGCCAAAATCACTCCTGATAAACTTCAATTTTTCCCTTTTAAGGGTTATACTCTTCATTTGTTACCCTGTTTTAGGCAGATAACAAGTGGTATCCTAGTTGGTATAAAGAGAGATATGGCTAATGACTTCAAGATAGTTAAGAAAATGGGTAATGGAGATGACAGAAACGAGGTAGTTCATTTGAATGTTTGGTATAATGCAAGACATTTTAGAATTAATTCTATTTACAGCCATCCAAACAGCTATCCAGATTTCTCTTTTATTGACTCTTCTACAGAAACTATTTTTATTGGTGATTTTAATTCTCATCCCTCTTCTGTGGGATTATCATGATACTAATCCGTAAAGCTGTGGAAGATTTCCTTAACTCAACCTCTTTTGAATTGGTTTATAATAATGGGGACCCTCACACATATTTACACTATAATGACACGAAAACATCTATTGACTTCCTTTTAGTCACCTCTGACATTAGAAGCTCTACTACAAGAACAGTAATTGATGATATAGAATCTTGTCACCGACAGATTATTAGGAAAATTTCTTTTCCTTCTATCACTCTTAGATATGAAACTAATTCCAAGATATCTTGGAATTTCAAAAAAAGCCGACTAACGGCTTTACACCGAGTTATTGGAAAATGAGGTGTGTGCTACATCTTTTGATTTCCATGGGTAGCCTGATGCCATTAACAAATCTCTGATTAAGGAATTAATAGTACTGTATCATTTTTGTGATCCAACAATCATGTTAAAAATTGATAAGCGGCCAAATCAGATGTATTTAAAAACATCGGTATAATAAGGGTAAATATAATTTCGGAGTGGTTTTAATTACAATAAAAAAAATTTTAATTTTGGATAGTTAAAATTTTAAATTACATAACATCAAAACAAAAAGGGGATGAAATAATTGCACGCTAACTATTAAACTATTTTTTTTTTCAAAATTGCTTTGGACCGCTTATGTCTGACTACACCTCTAATAAATAATTGACTAATCCTTTTTTTTCTTTAACCATGTATTTGCTTACCTTTCTGAATAGCTAGATATTAGAAAGATAAAAAAATATAGTTTATCTTCCTACTACTTACATATTTTACCTAGTAGTTTACCTTCCTATTAATAACACTAGTTTTGTTCAGTGTATTTATTCCGTAGCAATTAAGGAATTGTTAATCTAAGAAATGAAATTGATTAAAGCCATACAATTAAGGAAGGACTAGGCTTTTAACATCCATTATTTTATTTGGCACACAAGTATACAATGATGCATATAAAGTAAGAGATCATGTCACAAACTTCGAAGCAAATACTTTAGTTCAAAAACATAAGGAATGCCATAGAAAACAATTGTAAAGGAATTTGTTGTACAAATTTTCATACATGTGATAAAAATGACAAAACGACTCTCAATCAAGATAAATTTTTCATTTACAATGAAAGGCAGCATGTCGAAACGTATATGTAAAAAAAATCAAGCTCACATAAGTAGAAAATTTTGCTCCCATTGAGCATACTCTTTGTAAAACTACCATTCGTATGCAATCAGATGCTAAGATCCGTTGAAGTTAAAAAAAATACTCTATCTTACCCGGAATTTCAATTATTATTAAATCGGACGATTTCTCCGGATGATTAATCTAATGTTCTTTGAACTTTGGAAATGATTTTAGGATTTAATGAATCTCACAATGTTTGCATAGATACTTTACAAAATCTTATCCGCTAATCTTGAAATCAAATAATCTCAAACTAATAGAATTTAAAAATTCAATACTTTCAAAAGAGCCAAAAATATACAGAACATTTGAAGAATAAAAATATCAACAAACTTTCAAATTATTAGTACAAAAAAAAAAACCTATATGATCTTTAAGCATAATTTTATATTACAAATAATTATTAAATTTAGTTACTCGTCTTCATGAAGAAAGTAACTTTAATATAATACACATAAAAACATCTGATAAAATATTAAATTATTTCATAAACTTTCCAAAAACATACAAACATAAATAATTTTCTTTACATAAAAACGAAGACAATATTTACAGAAAAAAATTACATATTTTGAAAACAATCACGAAAATAGAGTTTTCACATAGCTTGTTTCAACCTAATCTAAACAACAGATAATTGTTACCAAAATATATATTCAAACCTACATAATGTGAATATCAACATTTAGTTCTTTTTTTAACATCATTTAACATCAAATTGTTATTTCTTGAAAAACTTGTGTTTTAACATTCTTTCTCAAAAACAAAATAAATATTTTTAAGATTCTGTATTTTAAATACAATAATTCATCAATCTGCTAGTTATTTATGATGTAATAGACAGTTCTCAGTTTTAATTGTGTATAATGAAATACTAGCCAACTCCTACGTAGCATCTTCTAAGTAACTTTTCCCTTTTTTAAACTCAAAATTTTCACTAAAAATGACGTCCAACAGTTTAAAAACTTTTAAGTCCGATTAAAATGAATAATTCTTAATATCACTTACTGAAATTTGATGAAAATAATTCTTATGAAAGCATTTTTTTATTGCTTGAATTTTATGACTATTCATAATAGACAATCATGTATTACTTGGCGAATTTTGTATTTGATGACTTTCTCAATGACATATTTTCTTACTAACCTTTCTGGTCGGTGTTATTTTTTTAAAGTATTAAGTTAATATCTTAACATTAAAATGAATAATTGTTAATATCACTTACTGAAATTTGATGAAAATAATTTTTATGAAAACATTTTTTATTGCTTGAATTTTATGACTATTCACAATAGACAATCATGTATTACTTGGCGAATTTTGTATTTGATGATATCCTCAATGAAACATTTTCTTACTAACTTGTCATGTCGGTGTTATATTTTAAAGTTCTAAATTAATACCTTTTTAATGAGAGAAAATTATAAAAAGTTTCTTCGTAAAAATTTTAATTTACTTATTCCGCTAGCAATAAGTTCAGGAGGGTTGTAACTATATCCTTAGTAATTTTCATATACCAAATGTTTTAACTCTTTCAAATATTTCAGAAACTAAATTTTCAAGGACAATTTATTTTGGAAAAAAAAATGCTAATTAATTTTTCTTTCATATGTTTGCAACAATTAACCTTTTTTTAATCCTTTTATCAAGATTATCATTATGTAAAATAACCATTTCCATTAATTTAATTACCACTTCAAGTAGTTTTCAAATATAGCTACTGCAATCATAATTAAAAAATTATAATTGTGGCGAAAATCTTGAAAATTTAAATGTAATTAATATGTGACAGTTAATTAGAGAATTTAATTTATGGTAATAAATTGCGTATAATGACAGGGATTTCCTCAATTATTTTAAAGAAAGATATATAACAATTTTATGACATTTTTGAAATATGATATTGCAGGGAATACGGAAATTTATTATATATTACTTATTTGCTATAGAAATATATCTTAACTTTTGAATCAACAAAATGCTCTGATCTAAATAATGTTTTGGTTTTTTTTCGGTAAAAAAATAGCATATCTCTTAAGAAATTCAATTAAACATTTAAGAGCACATGGTTACAATCTTGCAAAATTTCAAAAATAAATAAATAATCAATTTTAAAATGTTTGATTTTCAGTTAGTTTTAATAATTTTCCCAATTAAGAAACAATACATATTAAAGAAAAAATAAATTATTATTTTATTTACACCTTGTAGGCACTTTATTTTACCTCATTAGTATCTTTACATACAACTTTAAAAAACCCACTTTCTAAAGATTTTTGATAATCACCTATGCATTAAATTATTTTCAAATCAAAGTTTTCAGTATTGCGGTTTCTCAAATGAAATGCATTTAATTGAGTTGCATTTCTCAAATTGAATTCATTTATAATATGATAATATTTCAAAGCATATCATCAATATTATGAAGGAATTGTTTACTAATAACAAAGAGTATTTTTTTCCTGAAATCAAAGGATGGGAACTAATAACTTCTACAAAACTTTCTAAGACTAACTACTTCTATTAAAAATGATGAGTTATTAAGAAAGGTATACATGGTAAGAAAAGTTTTCAATCAATTAGTTTATAATGCACTATGAATGCCTGTTCGTAAATACGAACCTTTTAAAATATAGTACAATTTGCATATCTGCAACTTATTGAGCAAAGTTTTGGAACTGCACAATAACATAATACTGCTAAATACAACTTACACTTTTGTACTTCACAGGCTTATATTAGAAACACTTTTTTTGTCCCATAATGCATAAATATAATAAAATAATGATATTTTTGAATTGATTTGATTTCAATATCCTCTTTGAGGCACATGATTTAAAAGATTGTAAGGGAACTAGTATACAAATTCGTTTACACTTTTTACTTTTCTACCGAATTCACTTTAGTTACGTATGGTACAGAAGATATATTTCATAAGTAGAATGAACCACATTTCATCAACTTTACACACACATACACATACGAAATCTGTTTATCTACATTGGATGCTTTATACATTACTTTAACGAATATGATTATTATAGCAAAGTAAGTTAAGCAGAACAGAAACACTTGATTCTGTATTTTTACAGACAAAATTAGTACAATATTAAATAAAACCGCTATACATAAGTGTAAATAACTTGTATACAATACAAAGTCTAAAATATTTATACATTAAAATTACAAATTTTTTCGTGCAAATCACTCAGGAAATATGTTTGAATAAGAAGGGCTGCATTTTCATTACTCAGTTAAGGTATCTATTTATTTTTACTGTTACTTATTCTATTTTAAAATTTTTTACAAAATCGTTATTTTCAAACATCTAAACCTAAGAACCAAAAATATAAATTTTGTTACCAATGTCGGTAAATGTAAAAACAACATTTCTAAAACGTCCCTGATTATATGAATGAATAAAAAAACCCAGACATAAATTTTATCTTCCATTTAATCTAGTTACAAATTCTTTTCAAGAATCTAGATTCGTTAATTTGTTTTTAATTTCATTATTTTATTGTATTGCAAAGTCTAATAAAAAACCCCAGGCATAAATTTTATATTCCATTTAATCTAGTTACAAATTCTTTTCAAAAATCTAGATTCGTTAATTTGTTTTTAATTTCATTATTTTATTGTATTGCAAAGTCTAATAAAAAACCCTAGACATAAATTTTATCTTCCATTTAATCTAGTTACAAATTCTTTTCAAGAATCTAGATTCGTTAATTTGTTTTTAATTTTATTATTTTATTGTATTGCAAAGTTTAAAGAAAAAGAAAAACAAGAATATTTTCAAATGTAAAAAATGTTTGTTTTCATATAAAATTGTTTTTGTCAAAATGCAGCCTTCTAATAATTTTTATGTATAAAATAGTTACTGGCTTACGCATTTAATATAATAATAATACTCACTAATTACTATCAATAAAATATTTTGTAGTGTAAGTCAAAACGTATTATGAAAAAAATATAATTTATAAAATTGTTGCAAAATTTTTCAATCAATGGAAGCACAAATATAGCACATTCATAAACTGCTGCATAAATTTAATAAGATATTTTAATAAGGTAATAGATGAAAAAACTTCTAATATAATTTAAGAGTAAATGAATGACTGAATATTTTGTAAATTCTGATTCAAAAATACATACAAGCTTAAAAAATTTGTGATATAGAAAATAATTCAATATTTATGAAATGAGTTATTCTTCCAACAGGCATTTAGTTAAGTCTATTAGGAATTATTAGCGTAAAGGAAGAATTATATTAAATAGCAGTGAGAGTAAATCCTTTCTTAAGTTGAAAATTGTTATAACTTTCTGTTGAATAAATCGTAAGGCTGAAAAATGATATTATTTATAGGTGATACTTGTAAAAATTTTATTACTTATTATAATTTCTTTCATCGTGATAATACAGGCACAAATATGCTGCCTATATGAGAGTAAGAGTAAGGCTGTAATTTCTCATACATCCAAAATTACATGCAGTGCACAATATATCTACATTTATATACATTATTACTATTCAAGGAAGTACTATAAAGAAAATAAGTCATAATTACTTAGTAAAGAAACACCTAAAAATTCCTACTATGGGCTTATTACACTTGTAAATATACTATAAAGCTTTATGGGAAGAATTCTCTATTTCAAAGAGTCAAGAAAATTTAAGTTTTGAAAATAAAATGATATAAACACCAGTGCAAATGATTTTTAGAAAAATCTATAAACATTTAGATATTCATTTTTTTACAGAATAAAAAAATTCAAAATTAATATCTATATACAAAGGAAATTTTGTGTACATTTTCTACTAAAAGCGACGTAATTGTACTCATTTTTAAATGATCTGTTGAATGAACATATTGTGCGATATGTATACACAGAAAACAAGAATCCAATATTATTACTTTGAACTACACTTTGTTTATGATTTACCAACACACACAGATATGGAGATCACAACAAATATTTGCATATATTTTACAGAGCTTAAAATTATTGAAGGTAATGGGTTGAGTTTTACTTATATAGAGAGAACAACTACACTAAACAGTTAAGTTAATAGGGGAATGTACAATTATAGAAAAGAATCACTTACATGTTCCCATTGAGTATTCACCCATTATTGAAATCATTCAACATTATTTTACAACTTTACCATGAATCACAAATGCACATAAGGATCGAAAAAAAATCCATCCTTCACGACATAGATTGTTCCTTTTTGAGAAGTCTTAAGAATGCTGCATACTAGATTCGGACTCTGCTGAAGAAGCAAGAGAATAATTTGCTGAGTCCCTCCTTTGATGAGTTGGAAAAGTCTGCATATTCCCTGTTGTGTATTGCAGTGGGGATTTTGAATTGCCACTGGTAGCAACAACAGGCGGAAAATCTGAATGATCTGTAAAAGATGTTAATCTCACATTAGTAGCTCTTTCAAAGGGCTCAACATAGGTATTAGGAGTTCCATCGAGATTTCTTTTTGTTTTTCGTTGAATAGTCATAGCATTACTCTGCCTAAATACATGGGAATATGGTGTTTCATTTGTAGGTGGTACAGCACCTCTTTGTAAAGACATGCTTTTCCAAGGAGGTTTTGCAAAGGTAATGATTCCTACGTTTTCCATACTAGACGAACGTTTATTTCCTACACTACTATTAGAATGCACGCCACTTGATGATTCACTGGTTCCTTTTTCTGGAGAAGTAGATGATTCACTAACTGAACCAGATCTTGGGGATATATCTCCACCATCGCCTCCAGAAACTCCAGAATCAGTTCGCCTTGAAACATTTGATGGTTGACGATGTACAGATACTGGTACTCGTAAGTGAGAACCTTCCAAATCTTTCATATTTCCTGCATCTTTGCAATCATCAAGTTTCGTGAAGTAAGCTGGAACTTTTATATTTTCATAATCTCTTCTAATCGCCTCACCCCCTTCTCTTGGACGCAGCCTCTACAACGGATGGAAAACTGAGTTAGTCATTTAATAGAATAAATAATCATTTCTTATACGCTATATCAAAAATTATTATATATAACTTACTTATTACTTTTATTTTAAACATTGCTTTATTGTGAAATAGCATTTTAAATATCCTTTGATTTTAATCCATAAAATAATTATCTTTAATTTTCACTTAACTAAATCAGTTTGATTAAATGAATTTTTTTAGTCTTTGTAATCTTCAAGACTGAATAAACTGAAAAAAAAAAAAAAAACTACTTAAATGCCTTCCCTACCTTGCAAAGAATTCCATCCTCTCCATCTCCTTCTTCTCTGACAACAGTCATATCCCTCAAAGTAGCATAATCACCATCATCAGAATCGGATAATTCCTCAAATTTCACGTTCTGTTTTTTGAAGCGTCCAGCAACTTTTGGAGACTTTTTGAGAGACCTAGTTCTCTTACAGGTGGCTGTTGATCCAATGAGACCATCTTGAAAGATGACTTTATGTTTTGGTCCAGGAGACTTTCTTTGACTTTTATGCCAAGTTGATGTTCGCTCATCCTTTGGAGGAGGAGGTTTGGGTTTCAGCCAATAAATGTCATCGTCTTCTGTTGGGGATATCTTTGGAATCGATACAATCGAATTATGAACTACATTTAGAATAGCTTTTCTTGAATCCCTTTCTCGAACTTGATAGGTTTGGCCATGATCAATGACAAGAAGTGGAGCTTCCTGACCAGCACCTTTAAATCCATTCATTTGAAGATTACTGCTAACCGAAGATGAAATAAATACCCATTTATGCTTTATTGTTAAAATAAGCCATAAAACGATCCATAGAAATAAATGAACAATGGTACCCGTTATACTAGCCAATACAATTCCATCTAGACTTCCACAATACACCAACGTATAATCATACATCAAAGGTCCGACACATAGTGCAGTAGATATAAGCAGTAAGAAAGCAGTCAAATGTGGTGCAACGCCCCACAAACGTCGAGATTCTTTTTTCCAACGAATAAGTTGGCATTGTAATCGGCTGTCAACCCATTCTTTATATTTCTGGAGGCCATAAAAGTACAAAACGGATGCAGAAACAGCAAGGAGTATACTATACACAAAGAAAAGCAGTACGGTTAATTTTACACTAAGAAGAAGAGAACTGAATCTAAGCAATACATCCCGTGTTCCACATATGTGGACTTTGTAAAGAATTGTAAATCCAGCAAATACCAAAAGCTGCTGAGATACTGTAAACAGCATATAACAGCTAAATAAGAATCCATAACATTTGTTGGTATTCCAGAAAACAGCAGGATACCGAACAGCGAAGACAAGCAGAGCTATTGCGTAGTTGATAAGCTCAGTGGAAAGTACAGCATGTTCTTCTCCTTGAATTTCTGATCTAAGATAGGGTCTAGGTGAATCATCAACTTGTTGCCCCCATACTTCAGTTGCATTTAGTGTTGAAAGGAAACGCAACATTACCAATCGATCTTTGTGAGGTATAAGAAAATCTAAATCTGTTCTCCATATGGCTCCTAAAAAATAAAGATAAAAATGGGATTAAAAAAAATTGGTTCTTTGATATCTAATTAAAACACAGTTTGTATAATAAAAAAGAAATTTTTTTAATTTAAAACTAGATTTATATAAATAAATAAATATTAATTGGTTATATATTTTATTTGTTTATTTTTAACTGTCGTATGGAATTTTTTAAATATAACGCAACTGTTTTACAAAACAGCAGCATTAATGGAAATTCATATTTAAATAAAATATTGACTAGGATTAATTTAAATACAATTTTTGATGAAGAGTATGAGAAAAAAAAATGTAATACCTGAAAAATAAAATAAGTCTTGTTTTCCCTTTTCTCTTTTCTTATTTTTATAAAAATTAACAAAAATTGAAATACCCTTCAAACTTTAAATTGAAAGATTAAGGAATAGTATTATTAAAACTAGTTTAGAGAACTCAAGAAACAAAAATGCAACTGTTTTGTGTAAATTTATCATAAAGAAAAAGTAAAAGCAAGGCTAAAATAATCAAATTAGGCACGCAAACATAAAAAGAGGCAATGAGTACATTTAATAAACAACAATGTAAAAATAAACAACAAATTCTTAGTATTTGAAAAATTATTTGAGTGTTTCAACAATCTAAATATGGCATTCAATATTAATTGAAGAAGTAAAAAAAAAGGACTTAGTATTGCAGAAAATAAATTCAATAGTTGTATTTAGAAAGGGAACTAACAGAGCAGATATATATCTACAGTTAAAAAGAATTATTATTAACGTTGAAATATTTTTAGTTTTATAAAATATTTATGTGTAAATAACTTTTATAAAAGCATAACAGTTAAAATTATATCAAGTATTAGTTTATCTTACACTAATTATTGACACAACAATTAAAATTTGCAAAACTAACAGAATATTAGAATTTGCTTTTGCTAGGACTTACTAAAATATTAACTAATCTAAATTTAAGAATTGTAAAATTTTTATTTGAAATTTTATTTCATGTTGATCGGCTATATAACGAAGAGACAACATAGTACATGAAATAAAATTTTAAATTTTTTTTTTATTCATGTACTATGTACTACTACTATTCAAAAATTCATTTGAAGTAAAACTAATAACCATAAAAAACTCCAACAAAATCTTGTTATGTTTTTAAATGAAAGCTAAAATAATTTTCAGACTGAATTGTTAAAAAAAAATCTGGAGTTTGAAAAGTTTCACTTCTAACTTTTTCTCATTTTATATGTTTTATTTCCTATGCATTCCTCATACAGATCTCTATTGAGAACAGGAAATTTAATTTAATAATAAAGCTGTTAATAAAAGGTTTAACTTTCTAGCGTTTTAATTGGCATATTCATTAAAACCACCTATAATATAACAGCATTAGCAGTCGTGTGTGGGCACTTTGCAAAACTTGACAGGATATTAATCCAAAGCACCCAGGTTTTATTACATCTCTTTCAAAGCAAACAATAAACAACATTTATTACTCATCTTTGAACAAGTAATAAAAAAAGTATTCTATAACGGATGTGTCTCAGCTATCAGTGAATGACTTCAGATGAAAGAGCAAATTAGAAATTATGAATAGTTCACTGTTCGGCGGATATTCAAGGCCATCACAACCAACAATTGAATTCTTCTCTCGCCGAAAAATATGCTATTTTATTATTCGCAAAAATGCTACTAAAATATTTTTCTATCAGATTAAATCTGGTTTATCCTCATATTGCAGAGAAATTACTTATTATGAGGAGATTCGGTTTCTTTTAAATGAAATAGCAGATATTTGTAAGCTAACTTGTGTTTTTAAAAATAGATTTGCAATAGATCAGACAGTTTATTTCTTTTAAAATTTTATAATTCAATTTTTTTTATTGAAATTTGTTTCATTTTAAATCAACTTGAAAGAGAAAGAATAGGATGGTTGATTTTTTGACATCTTTCTTAATTTCTTATCAAAAATAAAATGGAATACTTTTTATTTAAGTTGTAAGAAAACGTATTTTATTTTTTAACGCAAACAAATTATTAAGCTCAATAATATTTCAACAATTGCTCTATAAAAAAATATTAAAAACATTGCAATGTGCAATGTTACAATCACCTATTATACCAAAAATTACTATCACCTATTTAGAGACTCAAAAATATTTGCCACTGCTTATTAGCACTTATATTGCATGTTACTATTATTTTTAGATCATGAATCCTTAAACACCAAGAACAATAATTTTTGGAAAGATTAGGATTTCGGTTATTAAATAGTCATAATATGACAAATTTTGCGTTTAGTAATCATATTTTCTTCTATGATTTACTTAACATGATGCAGACACTACCAAAATTAAACTAAAATATAAAAAAGAATTCAGCAATATTTCGTTTTAAAATGTAATGATAAGGTTATCCTAATGGAACCAAGAACTATTGAATACAACTATTTTATTATAATGGTTAACTTTAACTTTGTAGTTTAACTTAATAGTTTAACTTATAGTTAAATTAACTTTTTAGTTAACTTTATTTTACATTCTTATTGATTTAACTAAAATCTGTATCGCAATTTCAATATTTATAAATGATTCAGTTAATTTTGAAATAAAATAAAAAAGTGTTAGTAAAATTTATCATAAATGTCGTAGCGCTCAATGTCTGCATTAAAATTTTTGATATTAAGTTTTCAAAATGCTTTTGTTTGTCAGACTATTTAAAATATATTGAACAAAAATTTTATGTGCATATTAATTTTAAAAAAGTGATAACGAAATATAAGAGAACTTTGTAATTAAAGGAAACATTATATACTTATATTTCAGTTATGTTAAAAATTATATGTTTTTATAACATTTTATGTTAAACATAATATGTTTATTTTGTTAAAAGTCATGCTTTTCCCAGGAAAACGTAGAAGCTCAGAGAAATAAAAGAAATAGTTATTCAGGGCACATAATCTATGTGCGAACATAGTCTTTGCACTATAGAAATAGTGCAAAAAATATTTACAAAATTAAGCCAGTAAAAGAAAAACAGTAATTAAGCAAAGGTAAAAGAAGTAGAGAAGAAAAAGATTGGATCAAAATAAAAAGATCTTGCAGACATGACTAAACAAAAATGGAATCAAAGCATTTCATTCTTCTTTATACGGACAATTCAGATATTCTAATTTTATTTATTTACAATTAACTTTAAATGTTATCAAGATTATGAATTTCTATGAAGAATAAAGAATACATAATTTTCAGTTATATCTTAATTCGTATCTTTTCTTTTTTTAACAGTAGTTTATGTATTTGTTTTATTAATACTTCACTAAAGAAGGAACAATTATTTATTTCTTAGATCTAGAATTAAACTTTAGGTAACATATATTCTCTTGATGAACTCTATTATTATGATGAAGATATGGACTATTTTGAATAACAATGATATGCATTGAAAGACTTTTTAAAAATAATGAAGTGCAAATACGAATATTAATTTCTATACAAAATCGGCTATATTGTTTAAAATGACCTGGATATTATAATGAATAATGCTAAGAATTATTAACATTAAAAGCTGATTTTCATCTTAAGTAAATTACAGATTACAATAAAAAGAAGTCGAAAATTTAATTGCTTAGTTAATAATAATTAATTTGACATTTTCAGTCCTGGAAAAAAGTTAATTAATTAAAATTGTATAAAACAATGCAATAATTAAACTGTCAAATATTTTAATTTTTGAAGTTAAGTAGCATTACTTTTCACAGTAATTATTTTATTGTTCACAAACATGCGCAGAAAATATAACTTTATTTTATGGATACTATACACATTTAAACAGTATTATTCCCTCGATAAAATATATTATCAGAAAACTCTTGTTTCAAATGTTTACACGAATGTTTTATTCCATTGCTTTTACTGTTCTCAATGACTCTCAGAGCTACCGTTTGAATTTCTTTTCTATTGTGTCTAGATCCATGAAATGCGAGGAATGTGAGGCAAGAATGGGATCATTTCTATCTTCTCTTGTTAAACTGAACGCCCTGTCACACAGAGGTTTTTTCCCTTCTTCTATAACCTGTATTGATAAGCTTTCGAGCTTTGTCAACATTTTAATACATATTGTTAAACAGAAAAAAAATTCTTCTTTTTGTATTGGTTTTTTTTAACCAGAGCTAAGAAAAGAATTTCGAATCACTCTCTCTTTATATATATCTTTATATCTCTTTCTTTTTATATATGTATGTATATATAGATATATATTAATATTAATATGGGGGACACTGGGGGATCAGAAATATTTTTTAAAAAAGAAAGAAATGCATAAAAACAAAGGACTTTATAGAAAGAAACAATTCAATTATAAGCTAAGGGGCAAGAATTGAAAAAAGTGTAGTAAATGCAATTTAAAAATAATTCTAATTTTTAAAAATGTAATTTGTAATTTTTAATTTAATAAGAATAATCGAAATTTCTAATAATTTCTTAATAATCAGGACATAAGGTAATAATGATTTGGAGCACATATAATCAAGGGAGAGAAAAAATAATAATAGAGTTTAAGACTAAAAGAAGATAGATAGATATTCAAGAATATGATTGTATATTTTTGTTCTTATTCTTGCTAACATGTAATAATAATATTTAAAACTGTTCTCGATATGTATGTGTATAATATAAAATTATGGATTTTAAAATTACTTAATTCTAAATCCATATTAAGTGTTTATAAAAATTTGAAGTGGAATTTAATTTGCTTCAAAAGTCAAAATATTCTCCACTTTCTTATTATATGTACACTGAAAAAAAATAATAAATAATAGTTCAACTAGTTTTCTGATATATCAGTGTATTTACTTTGTTTTATTGTTTTTCATGTATTCACTTTGATGTATAAATTCATCCATATACATATTACTTTGTAATTTATGTTTTGACATTTTAATTTATAATTTTCCCATGTGTTTCTTAAATAAGTGATGTGAAAAAAATGTATTTTTTTAGGCCTGAAGCCATCAAAATTCACGATTTTTTAATATAACCATTAGCAATTAATGTTTATATCATAGATTCTTTTAGAATTCACGGAATTTGTTACTTCTTACTTATAATTGCAAGCTTAAAGACTTATTATACAAATAATCGATATTGAAATATTTTCTTAATATGTTTAATATATAAGATATGAAATTCAAATTTAAGTAAAATAACTTTTCTTGCACTAAACTCTTAAACACTGCAAAACTATAAATTTCATAAAACTTTAGAGAACACTTGAATCAAAAGTATATCTCATCAAGCTTAAGGGATGTCATAAAAGCTTGACGTCAGACATGCAACTTTCTAATTACTTGTAGAGAAGACGTGCTACTGCAGAGTTGTACTGATGAGACTCATCTTTTCATCGTACGAGATGGAGGTCAGAAAATTGTCAAGTGGCCTTGGCAACACAAGGAATAGCCAATCAGCTATTTCATGCTAGCAATTAAGGCTTTCAACTGAACACGCCAAAGAAAAAAAAAAGATGCCATTGAGAATAGAAAGATTAACTCAATGCTCTCTTTGTCATCAGCTTTATTATTTCATTTAACAATGACAAAGCATAGTAGCATAGTACGCTGACTCCATGTCTCAAAGCATTCGGATATAAAAAATATTTCTCACAAGAATAAAATAACACTTATTTCTTTCCTACTAAATATTTACCAAAACCATATATTTGTATTATTGGTAAACAGAAGATTAAAGGAAAACTTTATTCAATTTATAAGATTTGATATTTTTATCAATAAATTCAATTAATTTTAATTTTGACATAAAAAGAATGAATTTATTGATATAGAAGACACACATTAATCAAGCATTTTAACAACTAAATACAAACAGAAGAGGCAAAAGTTACGATGCTGTAAAAAACAAAATATATAAAAGTGTACTCGTTATATTTTTTTTCCAGTAAAAAGCATAAATAAAATTAAAAAAAGCAGCCTTTCATAACTTTACGCGCTCTAACAAAATGGAATTTTAGGTTATTTTAAAATAAAAAAATTACTTGGAATTTTAAAAATAAAACTTACCTTTTGAAAGGAAACCATGTTTGATTAACTGGGCTTCTACAAGCAGCTTTGGAAGTAAAAGGCACATTGAAGCTGCTAAATGAATAAGTGGAGCAAGAGGACCTCCATGCTTCCACAAAGATTTTAGCCATCGACAATATTTCTTTTTCCGCAAATTTTGGTATACAACCATGTCAGGCTCTTCATTTCCAATTTTGTGACCATCATTGGCATAATTTCCTACTTTCATGAGTGCTAGTATCACAAAAAACGGCATCAAAACGACAGCTGCCCCTATGAAGGCAACGTAGGCATTTAATTCAAAGTAGGGTTGTCCTTGAGGAGGCCACGGTAAAGAGACATAACGCGTGAACCTCTGAATACTAGTTGCCATTATATAAATTTGTAGACTCAAAGCAAATACGCAGTACCATACAGACCACTGGCTATTAACAGATGGCCTTTGACAGCTAGCAACTCCATCATGCCTTCCTTTGACAAGTCGTTGAGTTGACGTGACCATCTTGATCGTTTTAATCTTCAAGAAGCAAAAAGTATACTCCGATAAAAGAGTTCTTTAATTTACAAAATCCTGATTGTAAAAATTTACATAATTTGAATGAGTTGTCGAGAAATACGGACTGATCAAAAACTAATCTAAATGAAATATTTTGAATATTGGTCCCAGAGTTGAACATCGACTTTTCCCAAAATCATAACCTAGAAAAGAGGAAAAAATTATTAATATGGAGAAATTTAGTACTTTTTTTAATATATAATTATATAGCAGTTTTTTAAGAACATGTATATAGTATTTAAAATCAATCATTAAAAATTAAATTGTTTGTTTAGAGATAGTTTTGGTGTTACTGTAAGAAAAACTGACTCTTCAACTTGAAATATTCAAACTGGTGAATCCCAGGAATCCATACTCAGTCCTTTTCTTTACAACGTATATATTAATTATATCCCTTAAGTACATAATGTTAAACTTTGTCTATTTGCTGATGATAGTGCAATTTTAACTTAAGGTCGCAAAAGTAACATCATTTGTCAAATTCTGCACAATTACATCTATGAACTCGAAAATTGGCTTATCAGATAGAAAATCCAACTCAATATACAGAAAACTGAAGCAGTACTATTCACTCGGAAAAAGAAGTACATTCTTCCTTTAATTACCATTTACAATAATCCATTTAACTGGTCCCAACAAGCTAAATATCTGACTGTAATTCTTGATAAAAAACTAATCTATCGAGCTCATATAGAAAATCGCAAAAAAGTCAACTTAAACATGAGCATTCAGTACCCGCTCATCTGTAGAAACTCCAACATGTCTCCTGCTAATCAAAGACTCATTTATCTAGCTTACTTGCGACCAATATGAAAGTGAAAATAGTTCTTAATGTTACTAAATGACTCAATGATATACTCGTTTCTGAAATAACATCCAGTACTCAAACTGAGTCATGAATCTTCGACTTATTTTCTTTTTGATAAGCTCTTCCTAACTTATATCTCTTGATCTATTTGTTTAAGTTTTGGTATTTCTAAACTCCTTTTTACTAAATTACTTTTTAAAAAAAGCTATAAATTTTTATTTTCAAATATTTTCTCTTAACTCTAAGTACACTAGACTACAGCTAATTCACCTATCATATGCCATGAAGGAGGTAGAGGTCGCTAGCAACCAAGGGTCTCAATGAATCTCGCAACGAATACTTTATTGATGTTTTTGGCAATTCACAGAAATATTAACTTTTGCGTGCATTTACTATTACTTCGATTTAACATCTTTATTCTGTTCAAAAAACTTAATTTAGCAATTAAAATTAATTAATTTTGCTACACATGAAAAATAAGTATTATTATTTACTAATTAGAATGCTTACAAACTTGGTCCTTAATTTTGCAACAAGATTTTCTTACAGAATATTCAACGAAGTAAATTAGTTTTCAGTGCAAATATGAAATGTAAAAAAATATTGAGTTTTAAAACTTCAGTTTATATGTTTTTTGATATTTAAAATTTCTTAATATTCTAATATAAAAAATATTAAAATATAATATACATAAAATATTTAATATAATATACATAAAATATATAATATAATATAAAATATATTTATATAATATAAATATATATAACATAAAATATAAAATTTATAGATCACATCTAATTTCTGATCAATATTAATTGTAAAAACCTTTTCGTTTTATCTGTTTATCAATGAAGTCATTGATAAATAGATAAAACGAAAAGGTTTTAACTAAGACTCAAAAACTTGTTACTTAGATTCAAGAACTTGTACTTATTATAAATATGGCTGTATATAAATAAGGCTAAGATTCATAAACTTTCATATGGCTATCGATGGAAAAAATATTCATTTTAATTTGTAGTTCTAATATTTAAAATTCAATGTTCGCAACTTGCAACCTTTTAATCAATGAGATTTTATATAAATAAAATATTTTCTGATTTGGTTCACGTGAAATAATTAAAACTCAATTTCAATTGCATTACCTTAGGATTGTAATAAAATAGTTTAAATATTCCTTTACAGACGTTTTTACTGTTTATTTTTATCAAATGTTTAAACATCGATTTCTTTTCCTTACCCATTCATTAAGAAGTAGAAATTTCAAAAACCAAGTGTTTCCATGACAATCATAACAATAATACTTTCCTAGTAAGAACACGAAAGTTCTTTTAATTTAATGTTTTTAAGAGCGTTAAGAAAAAGGGATGTCTTTAATATGACGTTAAATTTTTGTATTGCGTAATTGTTAATTCAATTGGATTTATTGAAAAATATTATGGAATAAACATGTGAGAATTGAGGGAACTTTCATGTCACGGACCAGATATTTAATTCAATGATATCTGAATTTCGTATGATGTTTATACCAGTTAATTTATTCATATCATAAAAATAAATTAATTAATAATGAGATATGAGTATGAGATATAAGTTTATTAATACTTTGAAAGTTATTACAGTGATGAGAGTAATAGTTATAAATCAAAACCGATTATTGTTAAACAAAAATTTTTAAAAGATGTAATCGAATTAAAAATTTATAAGAATATTAACTGTAAACGATAACAAAAATGTTTTTCCAGGAGTGAACTTTATTACCATTAATTTCTTTGAATATATGATGTAAAATTTTTTAGAAACATTTATATCTAATCAAAAAAATTATGACTATCCCTGATTAACTGATAGTTAGATGCAACATATATTTAATTTAGGTTATACTAATCCAAACAATTATTTTTGTATTTTGTTAATTTAATTTGTTTACAATCCATGCAAAATATTTTTATTACATATATAATTATGTTTATATTTATATATTACTATATATTTTTTATTTTATTATATATATATATATAATTTTTAAAGTAATCTCGTAGAAGTTATAATGGGCCTGCTTCAAAACAGTGCTAAAGCAGAAATAAATAATTTAAATCGAATACAGTGATTATAATTGTTAAGTGATCGACCACTTTATTTATACTGCCCAATGAAATAAACATATCTTCATTTTTTGTTTTCAAGGTGGTCAAAATTCCAACCCGTAGCCCAAACGCGAGAAGCTAACTGGCAAGAAGACTCATGTTCGAATCCTCTGTTGGTGTACGTTACAGTCATTGCTTTCAGAAATGAGGAGAATCGATGGTGATTGTGACAGCGTGTATAAACTTCAAACATCGATAGTCAGCTACCTGGCAGAATATTCCATGTTTTCTTCCAAACAACACGCAAATGTGGAGCAGTTATCCCTAAAAGTCGTCCTGGAAGACAATGATCTCTCTTCATTTACCATATGGAGCTGTTTGTAGTATACATATGTAGAACATAGCCCAAATGATGTAATAAAAATTTCTTTTTCTGATATCCTACAAGTTTGGAAACTTCTTTGAGTCCAGTTATTTTAACAAAAAGAAACTCCACAGTTTTTTTGCATATGAATAACGATAACAAGATTTTTTAATTTTGAAATTAAAAATTACTTTTTGAGATTGTATTTATTTTAATAAATTAATGATGAAGAAAATAAATTTAATCAACTACTTTGTCTGAATATTAAGTTTTCTTTGTAATTTCGTTCATAAAAAAATTTTCAAAACTGTGGATTTTTTTTCAATGTTTCATTAGTTTTTGTTTTCACAAAAGATACCTCCCTATATTTTATTAAGCATTGTTTATTATTAAAAATGACTTAAATAATGAAAAAAAATCGAGCAAAATTAAAATTTTATTGAATAAAAAGGCGTTATTATAAATACATGTATTTTAAGATCTATTTAATGCTTCTTTTAAATGTTTTCCACATACAATCATACTTTTGGAAAATATTTTATGTTCATTATCATCTTACTTAATAATTTATGTATTACAAGAACTACAACACGCAATGAAAACTAATATTTTATTAAAAAGAGTGCTTTTGCTTGTAATCATAACAAATGCAATTACCAGTATAGTTGAACAGTTGCTCCATAGAGCATTGCTCCAAATACAACAAAAAATAAATTAACCCATTACAAGATTGTGTATCAGTGAATAGCACTCTAACGAAATCAAATATAGTTTTGTCGAAAAAGGTAAACATGAAAGAATCATTTGTTTCTAATTGTCTTTGATTTATAACTTCCGTTTTTCAAAATAGCAGTTGTAAATAACGTGAATTCAGAAAATATAATTGCACGTATAATTAAGTTACATATATATACATATATATAATTTTCTGAAAGATAAAAAAACAGATAATTTTAAAATTATAACTAAATACCTTTTAAATATATTATTTTTGTGTATGAAAAATAGTATCAGTCATTGAACCTCTATTTTATCGATTGTTGTTATCATATAACTTAGTTTCATAAGCTTTAATAAAATTATTATGCATAGCAGCTGCATTTAACTTTCGAAAAACATTTTATTTTTTATTTCATTTACTTTTTCATTTCTCTGATACAGACGAATTTTTTTCTTTTGAAAACTAAAGAAAAATACATTTCTAGTTTTGATTGACATCATATTTATCTTCTTTATCTAAGTTTTTGACATTTAATTTAGAATATTTTAATAGAAATATACCTTGACGAATTTTTATATATATATATATATTAATGAAAAGAATTAATGAAATGAATAATAAATTTTAAAGTTATCAATAATATTAATACAAGTTTGATTAATACAATTAACAGTAATTGAAATAAATTTAATTTCCCGTGAGTTTACTGCATTAAAAAATGCACATTTATATAAACATAATTACCTCTGTTAATTTTAAGTATTAAAAATTATTTTTAGTTCATTTTCACGTTCAGTTTGATAGTAATAAAACACAATTAAATTAGGTATAAGTAATATAATAAAATTTTGTTAGGATTCCGATTTATAGCTCCACAATAAAACTTCATTAATAAAATTTTGTTGTGGAAGCATGTAAGAAATTTCACGACGTTCCAATTAATGTATCAATCTAAAATAATTGTTTTGACATTGACATAAAAACAAAGTATAATATAAATCCTTTTAACTAAATGATTATAATATTAATTAAACGTCCTAAAAATTCTAATAAAGTTAATACCGTATCCAGTGCTAATATCACATCGATGAGAAGTCTCATCTTCACAAAGATACTTTTCTAACACAAGAATAATCAATGTTGCATGATTTGCTTGTATTGAACTAAGTTGAAATAAATAATTAATTTCAGAAATAATCAAATCAAAGCATCTTTGGATCACACAAACCTCTGGAAGCCATTGAATTTGGTACCAAATAGAACTATGAACGCTCTTTTCTCTCGAGATTCAAGCCACCATCCTTTATTGATTTTGTGGTTGGCCCAATCTTCTACGCAGTTTCCTACTTTTAAATATTGCAGAAAATCTCTAAATATAGCAATCTCATAATCTAAATAGTCTGAAAGACTAAATCTTCTACGATAACGATCCATTTAATTATATTTGGCCTATTGTTTTCAAGTCAATTGTTTAGCGATCTTGACCATAACAGAGCATTGAACGCCCATGGCCTCTAGATATCAAAACCCATAGTGGATACCGAGCGAAGTGACATATGGCAAGTTAAAGAAACATACCTTGAAATGTTGAGACATCTCTGGAGTGAGTTTCTCCAGAACGATGAGGATCTCGATTGAAGTCGTGTCCTCCGATTACCAAAACTGGATCCTTCCTCAGAAGCTTCCGTGAGAGCCGCAGTATTTTCTTTGACATGACATCTTCCTCTCTGCCGCACGCTTTTCTGAAGGGTTGTAACAGAGTAAGCTCGGTTTGTCGCCAAGAGCTGTTTCGCCAAATCTAAACTTCACACGCACGCTGTGGTGAAAGAAATCGGTAGAGAAATGGCGTATTCGGAAACTGGTCTAGGTTGAGAGGATCAGGGGAACAGAAGAAAAGGAGGATAAAAAGAGGGAAAGAGAGAAAAAGAAAAAAAGAAAGAAGAAAAGTATAATACAGGAAGGGGGATTAAGGTGAAGGGGGGTTGCGGCAGTATGAGGTTTATTCGATATTTGCGCCGAAAATCGTTAAAGCAAATTTTCTGTTATAAAGAAAAAATAAAAAAAATAACTACACATTTCCATTAACCCCCATATGATAATAAGTAAAAAAAAAAATAATAAAAAAATCTAGAAGGAGGGAGAGGAATGAAAAATGCTACAGGCTAAAATATTATTTTCTCATTTCAAAGATGTTTTCATAATTAGGTGCATAAAAAATATTTTTAAATAATCGATTCTTAATTTTTTTTAGTGGGCTGGGCTAGGGATATTTGAATAAAAATTCAAATGCCCATACATTTGCATATATATATATATAAGACAGAGATAAACAAAAAATAATTTTTGTAAGCCATAACTTCTGAACAAAAAGTTTGATAGTTTATATTAGAAATTTTCAGTTTATGGAAATACTGTCAATAAGATATTATGGTTTATGGAAATTCTATCTATAATTAAATTTTTTACGCTTTCTAAAATAAGTATTTTAAGGTATTTGAATTTAATATAATAATTTAAAGCAGATATATTTATATTAATAAATAGGCATCAAGCAAGTAAAGTAAATTTCAATAATCATAACAAATAATGGTTTCAGTTCAGTTACCAAATTATATTTAATTAATGTATCTCCGCAACTTTAGAAATAAAAAATTTTAAATACTTACACACATGATGTAATAGAAATAGAAAATCTAATTAACTATAGTTTAAAGACTAGTTCTGAGAGTACGTAAAGCAGTTTTAAAATGTCATATTTTTCGAAAATGTATAAGAAATTACTCTTTTGTATTTGTAAAATTTCAACGCTTTCGCAATTTCATTAATTTCAAATGCGTATAACAGCAATTTTACAAATACTTTAAGATTCTAGAAATGCAAACATTCTTTCTGAAATTAAAAAAATCTTATAAATTTAATTTAAGGTAACCTAGATAAAAAGAAAACCATGTAATCTCAAAAATACATATTCTCCTTTTCAGAGATTAAGAAACTTTTTAGATTGAAGAAGGTGCTTATAATCGATATTTAAGATATATAAACACGTAAAGAAATAAATTCCGTAAAAAAAAAAAAGAAAATTAATAAATAAATATGTAATACGATTCAATACAAACATGAATAAATTGATGAAGACATATTTCAAGAGTGAGGGGAAAATATTTAGAATTAAAGTAAAAGGAGCTTTTTTCTCAAGAAGTTCGCAAAAAAATCATTCTGTTGAATTTTATGACGACCGAAAACGCTGTGAAAAAAAGAAGCTCATTTTTTTCACAACGGTTCAGAGTAATTTATGCGGTCATATACGTGTTCGTAATAAAGATTATCTTGAGAGATGAGGAATCATTGAAACGAAATTACTTCTAAATTCAGGGAAGAGTGAGGGTTTAAATTAAAAGGAGGCTTTTTCTCAAGGAGGGCCTCCTGTTGAATTTTATGATGACTAAAAACGCTGTGAAAAAAAAGAGAGCACATTTTTTTCGCAACGGTTCAGAGTAATTTATGTGGTCATATACCTTGTTCTTAATAAAGATTTTGAGAGATGCAGAATCATTGAAACGAAATTACTTCTAAATTAATTAAATTAATTTATCATAAATAAGTTTATATATTTTACAAGAATTTAATTAACACCAATTAAGCTTATGCAAAATTACTAATATTTAACTTAAATGTATTTCTTACATTCGATATAAAATTGATTTTGTGTTTAGAGACTTCCCCTTCGTCTTTTAATACATTTTGGTTGGTTTGGTTCTTATTTAAATGAATATTTGAGCATATATATTATGTGATCATATATATATATATATATATATATATATGCATACACACACTATATATATATATATATATATAGTGTGTGTGTGTGTGTGTGAGTGACTAGCGCTCTGGAGCTCGTTGCCACAGGCTTCGCGTTTGAGTCCCTTCATTGGCATGGATGTTTGTAGTGGTTCGAAATCCACTTTAAACTGCAAGTCCCGTCTAATATGATTGTTGGGCGTAGGGCTGACAACCCTACTCCGTAAAAAGAAGCATCTCCTGTCTCGAAATCTGCTAGTAGGCAGACGGCCTTGGCCTGGGGGCTGTTGTGCCACTGATGATGACAATGATAGTCTATTTAACATAAAACAAATATTTGCCTCCATAATTTTTGCATATCCATTATCATATTTTATTTTTTAAGATTCCCATTAATATCTTTAAATTAAAAACACATCAATCGATGTAATTTCTAAATAATTCTAGAAAAAATATTTTGCTCCTCCTTTTTATATAATAGGCTTATAGTCATGCAATCAATTAATCATTACCTTCGTAAATCACCTCTTCTAAGACAAAAAAAAAAAAGGTTCAAAAATCATTCACAGAATCTTTCGTAAAAAATCATTCGCAGAATACTTTAATTTACCTTGCTTTACATTTTCTTTTCCGATATTTATGCACATAAATATAAATACGCGCCTTTTTTATCTAATGTAGTCAGAAGTAAACGTAGAAAAAGTAAAAAATGTTCTATACTATGACTACTTTCAGAAATCCTATTAAGCATTTTTTTAAATTTTATAGTTACTCTAACAAATCAATAAACAAATATCTGTTATACTAATTTTATTTCTATAAGAAATTTTTTTATAAAAAAAAACGATTTTATTTGACAAAAGCGTCGAATTGACTAGAAAGGACAAAATTTTTACAGACAAAAAGCGCGGGGGGCGGGAATTTTTCCGTTAAATGGTCCAAAAATGTATTCAATGTTAAAAAAACAACAACAAGATTTTACGTTTCTTAGAATAGTGGCTGTCAAAGACTTACATTATCTACATCTTCCATAAAGATTTACATTATCTTTCATCTTTCGTGATAAGCAATTGGTTAAATTTCTACCAAACTAGATTTGTTCTGCTTCGGTACCCTCAGAACCCAAAATCGAAAATAATTAAGTCTTTTTTTTTTTAAAGACCGGAAGCCAATAATTGTTCATTATTAAAGCATCAACTAGTGAACTTCAATTCTCTATTGTTCCTAAAGAGATAACCTTTGTTTTAATTTTATGGAATACTTTTTTTTCGTTTTGTCAAGTTTTTAATTCTTCTAAATTAATTGGGTTTTTTTTCCGTATTATAACAGTTCGTAAAATTTATCGCGTATGTTTTAATACCAGAATGATATTTTATTTCTGAAGCAAAATATTTAAAGGAATAGTATAAAATATGTAATTGTCTTCATATTTAATAAAAAAAAAAAAACATCGATAAAAATGTTGTGTTTAAAATATCGATATAATTAATATCGATTTATAGTTTTGTTAGTTACATTTTTTGTTTTACAGTTTTAGACAGAATTCAAAGGTTTGAATTAATTTCATATACATGTATTCTTATTATAGGCTATAAGTCTTTAAGACAGATAGCGGAAGAAGTTTGGAGAATATCGTAAGTGTTGAAATAGATCTTGTAAATTCACTACAACCAAAACTGCATAGCTGAACTAAAATTTATGATTTATATATATACATATATACATATATACATGATTTTATTTAAAATATTCAACGCTTGGTACTATTCAAGGAAACCTTTTACATCGAGAATAGTATATATATATATATATCTTCTTCATTGGAGAAACAGCGCCTTGGTGTGCCAGGGCCGTCTGCCTGCTGGTAGATTTCGAAGCATGAGAAATTTTTCTTTTTACGGAGTCGCCCTACGCGTCGGCCCTACTCTCGACAGTCATATTGGACCTGGACCTACGACTTAAAGCGAATTCGAAACCACTACAAGCATCCATGGCACAGCCAGGTATATAACCAGTTACTCGGCCATCAGGCCGCATGAATATATATATATATATGTACATATATATATATTGAAATAAACGCAATTTTACTTAGACAGTTTTTTTTTTTTTTTTTTGATAAAATTAAAATGAAAAATAGTTCACCTAGTTAGCTGAAACTCCATATGAGATAAACCAGTTCACTCATTTTATTCATTCATTTGTGCTCTTCATCATAAAATTTATTTAATAAAATAAAATACGAATTTTTTTACTTTTGGAATAATTCGAACAGTTTTAAAAAAATTCATTGTCTTCTTTGCAAAACTATTAATAACTCTCTTTCAAAGTACTGAAATAATGAATATGATGACTTGCACGAAATAACTTTTGACAACTGATGCTAATTCACTTTGCAAACTACAGCAAAAGAGTCAAATTGTGGTGTCTTTTAGCATATATTACATTCATTTAAATTCTTGCATACATTCAGATTTCCAAAATCAACATAAAGACACAAGAGTTTATATATGTTTATTGAGCCCGACTCGTATCTCAGTGCCAACGCACGTCGCTGGTGAGCATTAGGGTGGAGTGTGTTCAATCTGCCGGCGACTTTGTTGCAGACACTGTTTCAAAAAACGAGGAGACATGATGGTGTTTGGGGTGTTCCGCATCTTGCCTCGTTAGTCGGACTACATGGTGGGAATTTTCCGGGTTTTCTCTCATGCGATAGGCAAATTTGGGGTAGTTCCCCTAATAGTCTTCCTGAAAGGCCCTGCCCTCCTTCTTCAGCTTCACGGAGTTAAGTCAGACTTCTACCTACGGTGCTCCATCACAATAGAAACTGCCCCTGACCTTTTTCCTCCTTCCACACTGAAGACCATACGGATTGTGAGACCACACGGGTTCTTGAACTTGGTTTAGATGTTTCTGTCTACCAAGTGGAATAAAGAAATAACAACATATGTTTATTGCAGCGGTGTAATTTATAAATTATTTAGTGTCTTAAAATTTCAATTAAGTCACGTAAATAATTCAGCTTATCAAATAGCCGTGATTCTGCCAATCATAATATTAATAATAAAACTTGTCATTTTCAGTAATCTTTCATGTCCATTCGTGGCTCAATATCGGTCCCCTAAATACCGTGAAGAAGGAGTCTTAATTCCTGTCAGTGTCATATGCCACTGCTTTAATAAACGAATAGATCCAGTGAAGATTCAGATAAAATATCTTCTTGCAACAAAAATCTGAATGCCTCACTGAAGTTTTCTGGATTTTTTTCTAAAGCGCAAACTTGAAGAGTTCTACATGAAAGCTCCCACTCCCAGCGAGTCATTGCCTCTCCCATGCTTAGGCATGAAGTGTAGGAGGCTCTTCTAAGTAACTCTGAATCTGTTATAATTCCGCCAACAAGAAAAAAAAAAAAAACTTTCAGAGACTAATTCAAACACTAGTCGAGACGTGAGCGAGCGAGCAGTTCTCGGAAATTAAAAAGAAACAGTTCCGCCATTTGAATGTGTTTAAAAATGATTGCAAACATGTTTATTTTTAGCAGCAAAAAAATCTTGAACCATCATGACGCGGGGAAAAAGAAATCCAAACGGTTTTTTTTTTTTTTTTTTTAAGAAAAATTTTGTTGTTGTGTAATATTATTTTTGCAGACGCGTTTAAAACTTGAGTTTTTGGATCTTTTAAAACAAACATGTCTCTCAAAATTCAGGGGGATTCCTTGAATTATAAATGTCATAGAAAATTGTGGAATCGACTCTAGGAAATTAAAATGTAATATGTGTTGCTACAGTTTAGCTTCACCTTTTTATGCTTGAAATCTTTGAAAGAAAGATTCCTCAACACGAACTTGGAGATTAAAATAGTTATATTAATAGTTTTTTTTTTTAAATATGATTTGTTATTTTTATCGTTAGTGAAAATTTTGACAAAATAATACCATTAATTAAATATTTAAGTACCATTTAAATATTTTCCTTTAATAATATTTTTTACATGTGTTGAAGAATAAACAATAATCTTTTATGCGTTATGTTACACCCAACCCAAATGATGTTGCGGGCCGCATATAAAATTATATATCCCCAAATTAGATTTAGACCCACTATAGTTATTTTTTGGAGTGAAAAATTGAAGCATAATAAGTTATTATTATTAAGTTTACTATTATTCTTACATGTAAATATAAATAATATAATAATAATGATACTAAACGCACATTGTAAAGAAATATTTAACACAAAAAATGAAATATAAAAATATATAAATATAAATGAAATAAAAAAAGGAAATTATTAAAAAATATTTATTTTACTAGTGAGGAATTTTTGTTTCTCCACTCTTTCACTTAGCTTTTGTAAATCGATTTCAATTTGTGTATTTGCACATCGTAATGGGTGTTGCAGGATAGTGTCCGTTATGTTTGAGCGTGTTTTTTGTTTGGTCAATTTTATTTTCGGAGAAGAAGAAATAAAAAAAAAAAAAAAAAAAAAAAAAAAAAAAAAAATTAAAAAAAAAAAAAACGATTCGCAGATGTAAGTTGAACCAAAAGCGTTTATTTGTGCCAATTTTTCTGAAATTGGAAAATTTCTCTTGTGACGTAAGAGTTATAAAAATCTATTTTTCATTCTGATGTTTCAAAAACGTGTTTTAATTCAATATTGCATTGTAAGTCAACCAGCTCCATTTGGAGATATTCTGGGGTCGACTTGATTTCAACATGAAAGGGAGATGAATATATTTCAAAAAATTTGTTGTATTTGTCTAACTCTAAATTACTGAATCGGCTTTCAAAAGCAGCTGTACGGTTTTTTTTTATTTCTTTTGCATATTTGATGTAATTGTTACACTTTCTCACTACTTTGGCCATTATAAAATAAATATATTTTGTAAAAGTGTGATAAACCTCACGGGCCGTAAAAATGTTCAAGGCGGGCTACATGCGGCCAGCGGGTTGACCATCCCTGTGTTACATTATAAATAAAATAATCCTGTATGCAAACATTAACAATTCAATTTATTTCGGGCAAATAATACAAAAAAATAATTAAATGTCTACTAGTCTAAACTTGTCAAGAAACTTTCATATGACAAATTTTTATTCCATCTAGCGTTTCAATTTAATGTTGCAGGAAGTAAATACTGCATCATTTCTCTCTCGCTCTCTATTTTTTGTTAACCACAAAGCAAAAGGGAATTTTTTGTTCAAGAAACCCTTGTTCAATTTGTGAAACTATTAGCATATTTATTTATGGAAGTACTAACTAGTTCGATGCGTTGGTATTATTCCAATAAAAAAAATCATCAATGGTTTTTAACTTAAATACACATCATTTAGCTAATCATTGTACAAATTTGTATTTCTAAATCTATTTTAAATCTAATCCCTTTCCTAACTATTTTTTTCGAGACCGAGAGATAAAAATAAATTATTTATAACACAAATTTAAAAAAAAAATTAACACCTCTATCATTTTGTTTTTTAATTTCTATAATTTATGCCATATTTATTTCGAAACTTGCATACTAAAACAGTTAAACCAAGACATGTTTTTAACCTGATACAAAAAATACTGTAATTAACTTAACATTCCTTCAAAGAATTAAAATATTTGTATAACTTCTATGATTTCCACAGAAACAACTTGATATGATGGCAATGTAAAATTACTACTTAAGTGTCAGAATGGCATGCCACGCGTTCATAAATGCAAGCCTTGACAATTTAAGTAAATGGATATTTTACACCTTATCCAACACTCCAGTGAAGGATCTTTTTCATTTACCGACTCATTTTTATCAATTTAGAAGATATTAATCGTATAAAAGCTTTAAACAAAAAGGAAAAACCCGTTGAAGTTAGCATTAACCTTTCTTTTTAATGAAAACACTTAGCCAATTTGACACAGCCATATTTCTCTGGTGGTTTTTTTTCTACAGTATGATGTGCTTTTTTCTCATTCCCTCGTCTGTCGACAAGCACAGGATAACTAATTGATTAATCTCAGTGCCAGGACGGAACTTTTAATTGAGGATGTGACGTCTCCAAGTCTCGGTACGGAAGAATATTCTACATTTCAGAACTCATCAATCTGATACGAAGGACATTAATGCTATTTGTGTACACCATTTATATGATAATAACATATTTGCACAAAAAATAGGCATTAGAAATGTCCTTGAAAAGAAAAGAAAGAATATTTATAAATTATATGGGTATCGGAAAAATACCTTACTTGATGCTTGTTTAAGCATTGTTTTTCTCATCAATATTACTTATATATATATTTTTTTAATAAAGCTGCATCTTTAGAAAATAATTCTTAAGTAGGAGAATAAAAGCCATCAGGTACCATCAATAAAGAATTCTTATTACAAGTATATTTTTACAAATTAATGTTATCAAAATCATTAATTATTTTTAATACGATAGTTAATGCTTGTTAGCCTTTTTTTACAATAAGCAAATTTAAAAATAAGTCATATTTAACAATTATGACTTATAATTGTTAAATATGATTATTATGGTTCTCATTTATGTGATGGGCAAAAGTGAACCTGATTTCTATATCACAGAATTTAAAATATATTTTTTATTTGCTTTATTATAAATATTTCAAAATATTGAATTACGAAGTTTTTACTCGATATCTTATCAGCTACCATCAATAAATCTACTTGCATCGGTACTTGCTAATTCATATACATATAAGAGAAAAATAAAGTAAATATAAAAATAAAATTAGGATTGGAAGAAAATGAACTAGTTGCTAATCAAAAAGAATTTCTTTAAATAATATATATTGAGATATAATATTTCATTGAAAACATTTTTTTCCTGTAAGTTTACGGATAGTCTTTTTTAATTATTTTATGGAAATGAGCTTTATATTTCATAAAAAGATTGAATAATTTGAGATAAAAAAACAAGTCAAGAAAATAAATGAAGCACATTGATTCTGATCCAGTAATAAAAAATAATAGTTACCAGCCTTGTATAAATCATAAATGAACAAAGAGTTCATTCATTGGAAACCGATCAAATATCATATAACTTAAAAATAAAACTAAATACCCTAATTCAGAAAGAAACGTTTAACGCTTTTTATTAAATAGTAAATAATAATACAATAGTTACATTTTAAATCTCGAAATAAAAATGTTAAGAATTTCGTTAACAAAAATAATATCCCCATTTGAAATTTTCTGTGTGATAGAAAGAGTAACATTCGAATTATGTCTATATTATTCGTTTTATTAAAAGCGAGATTTTTTTTTTAATGTATGACATTAAAATGTGACATTTTATTGCAAAAGCTGACATATTTTTTCCTTTTAGGTTTGGAGCAAAATGGCGGACATTACAATTATTAAAAAATACACATTTTATTTTTTGTTGCTGTTTTTTTAATAGCTTGGAATAATATATATATATATATATAATAAAAAAGCTGCTGATTTTCTAACCTCTATTTTTAGACGAATATTTATCTTTTCATGTTTTATTTGAGTACACGCAACTAAAATAAACATTAAAGTACTCAAGAAAATAACCTTTTAACAGAGATTGTAAAAGACAGATGGTTTATGAGAGACAATTTCATTACGCCATAAACCAACCTAATATGAAAGCTTTGCTTGTTGGAAGTCGAAAAAGTTTTCAATAATAAAATAAAATAATAATCAACTTTCTATAAAATTATTTAAAATTTACATTCCTATTGCAAACATAAAGAAGCAATTTTTATCTTAATTAGTTACTCCAATTAATTCTAATTTAACAAAACGCATTTTGTTTCTTTCTGTTTTCTTAGCAAGATTTAGTTTCAATTTTCCAAGCAATGAAAGACAGTTGGTTTAAATATTTTTATGAGAATTTATCTGTTAGTTAATTTTTATTTTGATCTGGTTATTTCTTTAATTCATGCTTGCCTTTTGTTTCATTGTTTAGCTTTGCTTCTTTGTTTGTTGGCCTTCCTAGGTCTCTCGATGCTGAATTGATTTTTATTATTATTATTTATTTATTTATGACTTAGCTCTGTAAGTAAAAAAGGGTGACAAAACGACAGACCTTGAAAGTTTAATTTATAAATAAACATTTTTAACTTAAATCTCTTAATTTTCCTCGTTCCATAAACATTTTGAACCTTAAATTCATAAATATGGTGAACTTCTAATTCAAATTCAGTGTAAAATACAATCAACCCTTATCTAACATGGGTTTCTATAACACTGCTCTAAAGCGGGCTACAAGTTAGAAAAAAATCCTACTATAGCATAGCATTCTTAGAGTAAGTTTTAAGAATTACAGAAATTTTGTACAACTAAGAACAAAGATTTTAAGAGTAAATATCATCTTATTCAATAATTTTCATTTGAAGGCGTAGGCCATGTCAGATCTGCCTATAGAATTTTATAATATGAAATTTACTTTGTTCGCTGAGTGTTAAAAATCATTTCAAATCAAAATCAATTTTTTGCCTTTTACTATACAATTACATCAATTAAAAATGTTCAGATATATATTATTATATAGTATTTAAAATATAATTTCTATTAATATGTAATACTTTATATTAATCATTGTTTCAATAAACATATTTTTATTTAAAAACTTTTGGAAATACATCCCAATTTTTACATTACTTCATCATGTTGTATTCGCAAAATATGAGCATTTTTTTTTTTTGAGAACTTAACTACCCTGTTATACAGTGGTTACGTACATTATATGAAAATTTAATGCTTCTAAGGGGTAAAAGTTAACATATTTTTTCTTCGTTCCGCATTATTTTCATTTTTTTTTCTTTGGTTCATTTGACCGTCGAACTATGTATCTGAATATGAGAAAAACTAACACAATTTTTTAATTACCTTACCGTCTTTTTAATTTTTTTTATTGTTGGCTTCGACTGATTATAAGAACAATATGGTAACTCGAGTAGAATATTCTATCGTATATAAGAAAAAGACATATACATATATACATGTATATCAGAATTTTCACACATATTAAAAAATTAATTCCAAAATTTGTTATTTTTTCTGAGATTTTTAAAAATAAGACTTAACCAAAATTTAGAAACGCTTGCAGTTTCAATTTACCAAAAATTCAAAGATTAAGTTTATAATAACAACAACAACACACACACACAAATGATTAATGCATCACTATTTTGTTTAGAATAGTTGCAAACATGAATTTGATTGATATGGAATATCTTTTCTTACAAGTTTTGCTAGTCAAGACAAGTTTTGCACGATTTCATTTTCTTCCTGAAATAATTTTTTTCATTAATGAAACCCTAATGTTATTGAAAATCCGAGAATTCGGTCATTGAACTTTTTCAAGATAGAAACGAACTTAATGAAATAAATAAAAAAATTTTTTTTAAAAATTAAAAGAACTGAATAACAAAATAATAATAATAATTTCTATTAGTATGTAACTCAATAATAAACTGATTTAAATACAAAAATTTTTCATGGAAGGAAAATTTTAATAAAAAATATTTGCCGATGAAACACAATTAAGTCACAACAATCATGTGTAAATATAAATAAATTATTAAAAAAAAAAGTACATGAATATTTTCAGAAAAAAACCTCAACAAAAATAATTAAGTGATTAAATAAAATTCATTTTGCCTCGCTGGAATGAAAAATGTATTCTATTAAGAAAAAAAAAATCTTGACAAATCATCAGTCAAGAAAAAAATATTTTTAAATACATTTTAACACAAAATTTTATAATATTAATTTCAAGTCGTATTTATGTACATGTTCAGGTTCAAACGAATTTGTTTATTTTATTATTATTATTATTTTTTTATTACATTATTTCAAACGCTTTGCATTAAAAGCGGGAGAGGGGATATGATGTCTATTTCTAGTCAAATGTATGGATATGTATTCTTCACAGACAATTTTTTTTTTTTTTTTTTTTTGCCCATCATTAAGTCTAATTTCACTATCGACCTGCATGAAAACGTAAAACTATTCTAATGAGCATTTGATAAGACATCAAGTCACTTCTTCTTTTTCTTTATTTGCCTCAGTCACTTGTTGTTTTTCTCTTCTGCTTGGATTGGATTCCGTCCGACCTCAAAAACATCAGCTGCCGAATTGTCAGACAAGTTCGCGTTTTTTTTCCTCCACCTCAAGAAATCCGAAGAAGCAGATGTTCGCATCCGACCTTGGGGCCAGGTGCATGGCAGAACCCAGCTTGCCGTCTCCCTTCCACGTGCCAGCCCCCATCTGACCATTGATGAACGACAGCTGGCGTGTCGACCAAGAAGCCACATTTGGCAAGAGATCTTCCAGTTTTACAGGGGCCACGCGAACATCAACAAGGGGGAAAAGGGGAGTCAACTATGGCACGCGTACTACAGGACAGCTAAAGTCCCATTTTGTATGGTTGACCAAGCAGAAATATAATTATAACATTGGGGTACAAATTTATGTTCTAAAACTCAGAAATATATATTTATACGTTAGTGTTATTTCAGTGTATCGGCATGCTGGTATTATCGAGTCTTAAGGCTCATTTGCAGTAATATTTATTTGCTAAAAGAATTAATAATAATAAAAAAATGTTTATATGAATATTTATACCGACTGCTTTTGTGTGAATCAGTCTGGCAACATTTGGCAAGAGATCTTCCAGTTTTACAGGGGCCACGCGAACATCAACAAGGGGAGAGGGGGAGTCAACTATGGCACGCGTACTACAGGACATTTTGTATGGTTGACCAAGCAGAAATATAATTTTAACATTGGGTACAAATTTATGTTCTAAAACTCAGAAATATATATTTATCCATGAGTATTATATCAGTGTATCGGTATGCTAGCATTATCGAGTCTTAAGGCTCATTATCAGGAATATTTAATTTATATTTTTTTATTAATATTTATTTTCTAAAAGAATTAATAAAATAAAATAAAAAAATGTTTATATGAATATTTATACCGACTGTTTTTGTGTGAATCAGTTTGGCCACATTTGGCAAGAGATCTTCCAGTTTTACAGGGGCCACGCGAACATCAACAAGGGGGAAAAGGGGAGTCAACTATGGCACGCGTACTACAGGACAACTAAAGTCCCATTTTGTATGGTTGACCAAGCAGAAATATAATTATAACATTGGGGTACAAATTTATGTTCTAAAACTCAGAAATATATATTTATACGTTAGTGTTATTTCAGTGTATCGGCATGCTGGTATTATCGAGTCTTAAGGCTCATTTGCAGTAATATTTATTTGCTAAAAGAATTAATAATAATAAAAAAATGTTTATATGAATATTTATACCGACTGCTTTTGTGTGAATCAGTCTGGCAACATTTGGCAAGAGATCTTCCAGTTTTACAGGGGCCACGCGAACATCAACAAGGGGGAGAGGGGGAGTCAACTATGGCACGCGTACTACAGGACATTTTGTATGGTTGACCAAGCAGAAATATAATTTTAACATTGGGTACAAATTTATGTTCTAAAACTCAGAAATATATATTTATCCATGAGTATTATATCAGTGTATCGGTATGCTAGCATTATCGAGTCTTAAGGCTCATTATCAGGAATATTTAATTTATATTTTTTTATTAATATTTATTTTCTAAAAGAATTAATAAAATAAAATAAAAAAATGTTTATATGAATATTTATACCGACTGTTTTTGTGTGAATCAGTTTGGCCACATTTGGCAAGAGATCTTCCAGTTTTACAGGGGCCACGCGAACATCAACAAGGGGGAAAAGGGGAGTCAACTATGGCACGCGTACCACAGGACAGATAAAGTCCCATTTTGTATGGTTGACCAAGCAGAAATATAATTACAACGTTGGGTACAAATTTATGTTCTAAAACTCAGAAATATACATTTATCCATAAGTGTTATTTCAGTGTATCGGTATGCTGGTATTATCGAGTCTTAAGGCCAATTTTCAGTAATATTTATTTGCTAAAAGAATTAATAAAATAAAAAATATTGTTTATATGAATATTTATTTGTATGAATCAATTTAAAATAAACATAGTTGCTCCACACAAACGATCAATAAAATACTCTCGTAAAATTAATAATTTAAAATTAATTTATAAATACACTTATAAAATTAGCTCTAACAAAAATATCTAATCTAAAGTTAATAAATTATATGTTATATATAATTTCTGTTCTAAAACTCAGATATATATTTATACGTAAGTGTTCATTTTGCAGTAATATTTGTTTGCTAAAAGAATTAATAAAACAAAAAAAAATTGTTTATATGAATATTTATACCGACTGCTTTTGTATGAATCAGTTTAGTTAAATAAACACAGTTGCTCCTCACAAACGATGCAATAAAATTAATAATTTAAAATTAATTTATAAATACACTTATAAAATTAGCTCTAACAAAAATATCTAATCTAAAGTTAATAAATTATATGTTATATATAATTTCTGTTCTAAAACTCAGATATATATTTATACGTAAGTGTTCATTTTGCAGTAATATTTGTTTGCTAAAAGAATTAATAAAACAAAAAAAAAATTGTTTATATGAATATTTATACCGACTGCTTTTGTATGAATCAGTTTAGTTAAATAAACACAGTTGCTCCTCACAAACGATGCAATAAAATTAATAATTTAAAATTAATTTATAAATACACTTATAAAATTAGCTCTAACAAAAATATCTAATCTAAAGTTAATAAATTATATGTTATATATAATTTCTGTTCTAAAACTCAGATATATATTTATACGTAAGTGTTCATTTTGCAGTAATATTTGTTTGCTAAAAGAATTAATAAAACAAAAAAAAATTGTTTATATGAATATTTATACCGACTGCTTTTGTATGAATCAGTTTAGTTAAATAAACACAGTTGCTCCTCACAAACGATGCAATAAAATTAATAATTTAAAATTAATTTATAAATACACTTATAAAATTAGCTCTAACAAAAATATCTAATCTAAAGTTAATAAATTATATGTTATATATAATTTCTGTTCTAAAACTCAGATATATATTTATACGTAAGTGTTCATTTTGCAGTAATATTTGTTTGCTAAAAAATTAATAAATTAATAAAAAAAAAAAATTGTTTATATGAATATTTATACCGACTGCTTTTGTATGAATCAGTTTAGTTAAATAAACACAGTTGCTCCTCACAAACGATGCAATAAAATTAATAATTTAAAATTAATTTATAAATACACTTATAAAATTAGCTCTAACAAAAATATCTAATCTAAAGTTAATAAATTATATGTTATATATAATTTCTGTTCTAAAACTCAGATATATATTTATACGTAAGTGTTCATTTTGCAGTAATATTTGTTTGCTAAAAGAATTAATAAAACAAAAAAAATTGTTTATATGAATATTTATACCGACTGCTTTTGTATGAATCAGTTTAGTTAAATAAACACAGTTGCTCCTCACAAACGATGCAATAAAATTAATAATTTAAAATTAATTTATAAATACACTTATAAAATTAGCTCTAACAAAAATATCTAATCTAAAGTTAATAAATTATATGTTATATATAATTTCTGTTCTAAAACTCAGATATATATTTATACGTAAGTGTTCATTTTGCAGTAATATTTGTTTGCTAAAAGAATTAATAAAACAAAAAAAAATTGTTTATATGAATATTTATACCGACTGCTTTTGTATGAATCAGTTTAGTTAAATAAACACAGTTGCTCCTCACAAACGATGCAATAAAATTAATAATTTAAAATTAATTTATAAATACGCGTATAAAATTAGCTCTAACAAAAATATCTAATATAAAGTTAATAAATTATATTTTATATATAATTTATGTTCTAAAACTCAGAAATATATATTTATACTTGAGTGTTATTTCAATGTATCGGTATGCTGGTATTATCGAGTCTTAAGGCCAATTTTCAGTAATATTTAATTGCTAAAAGAATTAATAAAATAAAAAAAAAATGTTTATAGGAATATTTATACCGACTTCTTTTGTATGAATCAGTTTAATTAAATAAACATAGTTTCTTCTCATAAACGATGCAACAAAATTAAGAATTTAAAATTAATTTATAAATACGCTTATAAAATTAGCTCTAACAAAAATATCCAATATAAAGTTAATAAATTATATGTTATATATAATTTATTTTCTAAAACTCAGAAATATATATTTATACGTAAGTGTTATTTCAATGTATGGGTATGCTGGTATTATCAAGTCTTAATGCTCATTTTCAGTAATATTTATTTGATAAAAGAATTAATAAAATAAAAAAAATGTTTATATGAATGTTTATACCGACTGTTTTGTATGAATCAGTTTAGTTAAATAAACATAGTTGTTCCTCACAAACGATGTAATAAAATTAATAATTTAAAACTAATTTATAAATACGCTTATAAAATTAGCTCTAACAAAAATATCTAATATAAAGTTAATAAATTATTTTCCATAACTAGTTTTTGTAATTCACTATTATTTCATTCTAACTACTACCATTCTTCAAGTTCCTTTTTTACTCATCATACTATCATAATGTCAGTACTTTGGATGTGCATATAATTAATGTGCCGTAACTTAGAACGGAAATGAAAGTTCATTCAGTTCAAATGACGTTACTGCTGAAATATTATAGTTGCTGGGAGAACGACTTTTCTTCTGCTTCTAGATTAAGTTCCCAGCTAATTCGAGATAATCTTCATTACATACTGACCTAACTCCGTATATTAAGATATCAGATGATTAGCCTTTCACTTTGTGATTCATATAATTACATTTTAATTAAGATGGGTTTGAAAAAATTGTTTTACGTATCAAACTTCTGTTTACGGCTATTGCATCAAATTTTTGATTTTACTACTGTGCCCAAAAAGTGAGACTAATTTTTTTTTTCAAAAACTCTTTATTTATTCTTCCAAATTTATTTCATCGCCTTCAAAGTAATCCTCTCCGGACACAATGCACTTATGCCAACTTTTTTTCCAATCATCAATGCCTGCTAAAAAGTCATCGGCAAAGAAGGTCTTAAAAGTGCGAGGCGATTCACATTGAATCTTTCAATCGACTCAAAACGGTGACCCCGAAGTGGTCTTTTGAGTTTAGGGAATAGCCAGAAGTCGCATGGTGTGAATACGGTGGCTGTGGAACGATATGGGTTTCATTTTTGGCGAAAAAGTTACGAAGAATCAATGCAGTTTGATCTGGCTCATTCAGTGTTTTCGGTACCAATCGAGATTTGACGCGTTTGAGGCCCAAAATGGAATTGACCGATCCTTTTGAAATTCCAACATCATCAGCAAGGTCTCTAATTGTAAATAGACGGTTTGCAAGCACCAAATCTTTAATATTTTGGACGTGAGCTTCGTCGGTTGAGGTTGATGACCGACTAGAGGGCTCTTAATCTTCAATGCGTTCTCTGCCTTCTTTGAACTGTTTGTATCACTTGTAAACATTTCTTTCCGATATAGGAATGCTCGCCGAATGCCTTCTGCAACATTCTACACGTTTCCGCAAACAAAATTTAATGCAAGTTCTTTGCTCAATTAATTCAGACATTTCAAAAATCGCCGGAATCAGTTTTAGCGTCTCACAAAGCCTAGCGTAAATCAAACACTAATGAATATTTTGACGTCAAATTTTACACAGATGTCAAGGACAGTGCCAGTAACCTAAAAAAGAAAAAAAAAATGAAATTCCATTAGCCCCGGGAATTTTAAATTAAAAATTTTAAATTTTTGGACACAGTAGTGTATTGGTTGCTATTGTTGATTTCTTATAGAGGGAGGCATTTTAATTTCTTCTTATCCCACTTGGTAGACAGCAACATCTACCCGTGTGGTTTCATGAAAGGAAGGAAAAGGGTGAGCTTTTATTGTAATGGAGCGCCCGTAGGTAGAAGTCTAACTTCTGCTCCGTGTCGCTGAAGAAGGCGGGAAGTGCCTTCCGGGAGGTCTTTTAGGAGGAACTATCCCACATTTGCGTATCGTATGAGAGAAAATCTGGAAACTCCCACCAAGTAGTCCGACTCACGAGGCAAGATGCTGAACATCACAAACGTCATCGAGCCTCCTCGTTTTTTGAAACAGTGTCTACAACAAAGCCTCCAGTAGAGGATTGAACCTCCGTGTCAATACTCACCAGCGGCGCACGTTGCCACTGAATCACGAGTCAGGCTTTGGCAATTAATGAAAACGCAAATACGTAGCTGGTTCTGAAAAATATAAGTTTATACACTCAAGAGCCAAAAAAATAAGACCACCCCTACATTTTGCAATGAACTCGCCTGGATGACGTGGAAGGCACGTGATAAGGTGGAAGTGGTATTTAACTGCTGCTGGAGAGTCTGAAGAATAATTCTTTTACTTACTTCTGTGTGTGATGAGAAAGGCTGCGGATCTAAGCGACTTTGATAGAGGGCAGATTGTAATGGCTCGAAGGCTCGGAACAAGTATTTCCGAAACTGCACTACTCGCGGGTTGTTCGCATACTGTTGTTAGTACTTATGCAAAGTGGATGAATGACGGTGAAACCAGCAGTAGACAACATGGTGTTGGACGTCCACACGCTATCAAAGAAAAAGGTCGTCGGAGACTGTCTCGCATGGTGAAGCTAAACCGGAGCCAGACAGTGGCTCAGCTGACCGCCCAATACAATGCAGGGCCAAGTAGAATAGTATCGGAGCACACTGTTCAGCGGACACTTTTGGATATGGGGCTACGCACCAAACGTCCCACTCGTGTGCCTTTGCTGACCAAGCGTCATCACCAACTGCGCCTGCGCTGGGCCCGGGAACATCGTGACTGGTCCATGGATCAGTGGGAGAGAGTTGCCTGGTCAGATGAATCACGGTTTGTCATTCATCATGCCGATGGCCGTGTCAGGATACTCCGTCTTCCAGGCGAACAGTTGCTCCCTCAATGTACAGTAGGTCATACACAGGCCGGTGGTGGCGGTATTATGCTTTGGGGGACGTTCTCTTGGGCGTCTCTGGGACCCGTGGTTGTGGTAGAGCAGGCCATGAATGCTACAGGGTATCTCAACATCATTGCGGACCAGTTGCATCCTTACATGGCCTCTGTTTTTCCAGCTGGAAATGGAATGTTCCAACAGGACAACGCCCCTTGTCACAAGGCAAAAATTGTGTTGGAGTGGTTCCAGTAACATGATGCTGAATTCCAGTTAATGTCCTGGCCGCCTAACTGACCGTATCTCAATCCGATAGAACACATTTGGGATGTCCTAGACGGCAGCTCACAGTTCAAAGACCACCAATTCGCAATATCTCGGATTTGCGTGACCGTTGCTTAAACATCTGGTACAATCTGCCTCCGGCCATCTACCGAGGACTTGTGTCATCTATGCCAAGGCGGGGTGAAGCTGTGTTGCGCGCCAAAGGTGGGCCAACTCGTTATTGACAGGTGGTTATAATGTTTTGGCTCTTGAGTGTAACTGTCTTTGTTTAATTTGAGCTCTTAAAATAATAGATTTAAGTACGCTTTGATACCATGTTCCACAGTTGGCTGGATAATCACATGGATCTTGAATGGACTCAAGGACCAAAATAATCAGATGGTATTTTAGAATATTACATATACAACGAACTATGCCCTTTGAGGTTTTTTTTTTAAAATTATTATTTCCATTCACTAATGTATGCGATGAGACCGAAAAGAAAAACTTGGAATTCCAGGGGGGGGGGGAGAATTAATAAATAAAACGAGTTTTCAAAGTTTTTCAAAATTTATTTCGTGCAAATTATTATTTAATTCTGAAACCCATTCTAAGTAATTTAATTATTGATTACATGTACAATAATTTATAGAATCTACTTTCTAACATATTGTTATACGCTTGATAAATTCATAAGTCAGACAGTCCTTCTATTTGGCAAAAAGGAGGGGGAGAACCAACAGATCTCACCCTTGTGGGTGTTAAATTCAAATTGTTGTGGAATATATGATTGTAGCGTAGTACCCCCGCGCTGTAAAGCTGAATGTACAACATATCTGTCATTCTAAATGTAGATGACTACCAGTCAAAAAAATATCTGGTGTTTAAAAACAAATAACAATATTTTAAGAAAAGTTATATTTAGTTTCATAATAGACTGAAAATAAGATAATTAAGATAAAGCGTGTATAGATTCCTCAGAACTAATGGAATTATTTAATAAGATTTTTTTTTTTTTTTGCGATAGGTCTCGAAATTAATGTCAACAACTAATTTCAAATAATTATTGTTTCAAACAACATATAATTAAGAGAATAAAGTATTTAAAATACATATTTATAATGTTGATCTAACGTAACTGGCAATACATAGACAATTAATCTTAATGCCGTAAGCAAGGGCTGCACCGCTGTTACTCATTTAGCACTACCCAGGGGGCACGTATAGCTTGAATATATGCTATGGACGCGAGTACACTACCCCCACAACATTCTACGATCATATTAGAGCGAAACCTAAGGTTTAAAGTGGATTCCGAACCACTACAACCATCCATGGCAACGCCGGGACTCGAACCCGAAACCTGCGGTACCGAGTGCTAGCCACTCGGCCATCAGGCCCCTATATTATTATTTATTGAAAATTTAAAAAAAAAAAAATTATTAATTGATTTATTTACGTAGAAATAAAATGATTCAGAATGTTGATATTTTTGACAATAATATCAAATAATTATTAATTAATTCTATTTATGAAAAAAAATTATTAAATGCAAAGATAATTCTTCAAATTGTTCCCTTAAAACGAAGGAAGTAGAGCAAATAAAAAAAAAATAAAAAAGAACACAACACCCCAAGCCTTTACTTTTTCACCTGCATAATACCAATTTTTAATATTTTGTTTTATTTTAGATTTAGTTTTCTTTTACATGCACAGGTGCATAGTATTTAATATCCTGATCGTGTTTCTACTTCGTCTTCCCCGTATGTCTCCAAATGAATTAATTATTTTTACTGGATTAAATGAATAAAATAGTAGCAAGAAAAAACATAGGAAACATTTTTACGCTGAATGGCAGTGAAAGAATAATTTTATTAATATAATGGTATTTGTCGATTTATTTGAAAAATTTATGGTCAATAATAGTTTTTTATACATTAAAAATTTTAACTGAAGATCATCATATATATTTTATTAAAAATTATGAACATAATTTTATGATGACTAAATTTTTTGGTTCTTTTTTTTTAACAACCGACCATGTAGTTGTGAAATAACACGTTATTTTTATTTTTAGGTAAAAGGGTATGTTCAAGTATGTACATAAAGTATAAAAATATATTCCTATTTTATTTTATGTTTCTTTCTTATAAAATTCGAAACATTAAATACAATATACCTGAAGATTTGTAATAAGCCTTCTTTTATTTTTAAATTAGTTTTATATTTTTAATAGCAAAATCATAATGGATTAATGTGTAGATTAATGTATGTACATTAATGATCGATCACCTTATTTATTGAATCAAATGAAAAACTTTCATTACAATTTAATTCATTTTAATGATTTTTTTCCCATTTTTTATTATTAGTATTAGTATTATGATTATTATTATTTTCTTAACAGCTATTTTACACATCTAAAATGCTAGGTTAGATTCCTTTTACAGATTAATAAGTAATTTAATTCATAATACGGAATTATATAGTGGGAGGGGTTGAAAGAAAAATAGTTTCAATTAACAGAATTACGATGAAGAATTACTCTACCTTCAGTATAATACTTTTCATTGATGTTAACATTAAAAACAAAAATCTTAAAATTCTGTATGAGAAAAGATTCTAAAGTTGATTATACCTTATATTAAGGAGTATATATATACTCCTTAACTAAAGCGTTGCAATAATATTGTAATCGCATAGGCCTTCTCCATCATATCAATTGCATCTTGCAACGCTTTACTTTTTTTATTATTATTTTTTTTTTTTTTGTTTTTTTTTTTTGTATGGAATATTCTTTTTTTTTTTTTTTTTTTTTTTTTTTTTTTTTTTAAAACCCTCTAATGTCAGAATGCGTGTTATAACGGGGGATAGTACAATTTTTTCTTTATGAAATAAATGAAAAATACTAATGAAATTATCTATATATATATATATATTGCTATTTTTGTCATTAACAAAAAAAAAGCAAGGAATAAATCAATCAAAGAACTAATATTTAAAAATATTAAGCGTTTTTCCACGGATTGATAAGAGTGATTTTTTTCAGAAACCGCCATGAATAACTAAAATTTACTATATATATATATATATATATAACTGAGTAAAATGTCGCGAACTATTTCAGCTTAATTTATCACAGAATTATAAAAAAGCTTTTTTTTTTAATTACGAAATACAATCACAAATTGCTGCACAACTTGTATTGTAATAATATTATTTTCCATTTTGTTACGAAACACTTAAGAAACTGATCATTTTTTTTTCTTACATAGAAAGGGAAGGAAGTAAAGGTGTGGTATGGAGTGATACAAAAGGTAGGAAGGGGGGGAGGAGGGGTCGAAGCTGCTTCGCAGGAACGTGGGTCACGTGCCAGACAAAGCTTCCTTGCTCCGAACTCGGTAGATTCTGGGAGGGGGTGAAAGGAACGTCCCTCCGTACCCGAGAGAAAGAGGCTTGTGCCGCGCCACCTGTTGGTTCGTTAACACCGACAGCTGGCAATCAGTAACCGGAGGGACTATAACATTTGCCCTCTTTCTTAAATCAAGTCGCAGCAAGGTGTAGATAATTTCAAAACAATGAATTATCTGACTTAGATACAGAGAAACAAAAATAAATAAAAATCGTTTGCTACGGGCTTGGAGAACTACAAACTGGTTATAAACGTTCCAATAAAAGTATTTTTTACTTAAATACTACTGTGTCCAAAAAGTAAGACCCATTTTCAATTTAAAATTCCCGGGGATTATGGAATTTTATTTATTTATTTATTTTTTCTTTTTTACTTTGCTGGCACTGTCCTTGACATCTGTGTGAAGTTTGACGTCAAAATATTCATTAGTGTTTGAGTTACGCTTGCTTTTGTGAGACCTAAAACTGATATCGGTGATTTTTGAAATGTCTGAATTAATTGAGCAAAGAACTTGGATTAAATTTGGTTTGCGGAAACATATAGAATGTTGCAGAAGGCATTCGGTGAGCCTTCCTATATCGGAAATAAATGTTTAGAAGTGGTATAAACAGTTCAAAGAAGGCAGAGAACGCGTTGAAGACGAATAGCCCTTTGGTCGACCATCAACCTCAACCGACGAAGCTCACGTCCAAAATATTAAAGATTTGGTGCTTGCAAACAGTCGATTTACAATTAGAGACCTTGCTGATGATGCTACAATTTCAAAATTCCATTTTAAAAGTTATTTTGGGCCTCAAACGCGTCAAATCTTGATTGGTACCGAAAACACGAGTGCGCTAGCTCACACTGCACGGATTCTTCGTGACTCTTTCGCCAAAAATGAAACCCATATCGTTCCACAACCACCGTATCTACCTGATTTAGCATCGTGCTACTTCTGGCTATTCCCTAAACTCCAAAGGCCACCGTTTTGAGTCGATCGAAGAGACATTTCGAAAATCGCCGGAATCAGTTTTAGCATCTCCCAAAACCAAGCGTAACACAAGCACAAATGACACCAGGCCCCTAACTGTTCAAAAGGATAATGTAGATCTTTGTTGGTCTAATTACTTCTTCACTACAATTCGAATCAAAACCTTACTATTTTTATCAATTTTTTAGAATTTCTTTTCATCATCATCATTGGGGCAACAGCCCGTTGTGGGCCAAGGTCGTCTACCTACTGGTAGATTTCGAAACGAGATGTTTTTCTTTTTACGGGGTAGTGTTGTCAGTTCTACGCCCAACGCTCAACAGTCATATGAAACCGGGACCTACGGCTTAAAGTGGATTCCGAACTACTACAAACATCCATGGCACCGCCGGGACTCGAACCCGAAACCCGTGGTACCGAGCGCCACTCAGGACCCAGAATTGCTTTTACCAGAAAAAATACTTTAATTCGTTTGCAATCGTCACTTTGCACTAGCGCGCATATATGCGCTTCGATGATAATGGCCGGGAAATTTCCACGCATATGCGCTTGTGATGCAAATGGGTTAATGGAACCATTCTCAGGTGCATTTTGGCATGATTGTTAGAAATTCAATTTTCTCTCCTCTTTGTTTTCAAATTCAGTCTCCATATATAAAGAATAATTTATTTTTACTGCATAGTTGAAAACCGATTTTAGCACTTAATTTACGAAAGGAACCCAGAGTTGCGTCAAGCCTCGAGGGAACCGTTTTTTTTATGCATCGCTCAGTCCATTAACAAGCAAGTCTGGTTGGAAGAAGGAATTACAAATATATTTAAATTCTAGTGTCACTCAGGAACGATTGCAGGTACCATCGAAATTTTCTGAACCACACGTCATGAAATGGGGCCTGAATGGCTAGCGCTCTGTACCACAGGTTTCGGGTTCGAGTCCCGGAGGTGCCATGGATGTTTGTAGTGGTTCGGAATCCACTTTAAACCGTAGGTCCCGGTCTAACATGATCGTAGAGCGTTGCGGAGGTATTGTTACTCCGCTTCCGTAGCTTATCTTCAAGCTACACGCACCTCCTGGGTAGTGCTAAGTGAGTAACGTCGATGCAGCACTTGTCTTAAGCCATCGAAGACAATTGTCTACGTGTTTGCCAGCTGCATTAGAGAGAAAAAAAAATTTAAGTCAATTCCTACTTTTTTTTTTCACTATATTGCAGAAAGTCCTTTATAAATAATTTTCCTGCATTTTTTTTTAAGTTAGAAAATATTCTCTACCTCTCACTAATTTATTCACATGTTTCATTTTCCATTTTGTTCCCTCCTTGACTCAGACTAGAACCCAGAATGAAAAAAGAAATTTTTTCTCAACGATCTACACGCTTCGCCACGGACGGTATTTATTCCTAAATTTATATCCTGCTAAATATCTTATATAAGAGAACTTTTTTTTCTCTCATATAAAACTAAAATTAATAATTAAATTTAATTGATGAATTAATATTTGAAAAAACTGTATTAAAATCAAGTGTCATTCACTACAAGTTTTAAAAAAATGTATTTGAACTTGAATGGATGAATAAAAAGTATTTTGTTAAAGATTGAAATTTGAAACAAAACATTCAAAACATGAAACAAAACCCTTTGCAGCAAAAGTGCAATATAAAATTTGAAAGGAAGCGTCATAGGATCTGCTTAATACATTGCATTTCACCGCTGTCTACAGAAATGCGAATTTTTTAAGTATATTTATTTACGAGATAGGGAAGTGTATATTTGCAGAAAAAAAAATGTATTTTAGGAATGAGTAACCTGAAATTTTAGGAATAGGCAGCTAACAATTTCCCGAATTTGCGGAACAGAATCATCCCTATCTAGTATATACTACTGTGTCCAAAATGTAAGACAATTTTCAATTTAAATTTCCCGGGCATATGGTAATTTTTTTTTTTTTTTTAGGTTGTTGGCACTATCCTTGATATCTGCGTGAAATTTGACGTCAAAATATTCATTAGTGTTTGAGTTACGCTTGGCTTTGTGAGATGCTAAAACTGATACTGGCGATTTTTGAAATGTCTTCAATCGACTCAAAACGGTGCCCTCGGAATGGTCTTTTGAGTTTAGGGAATAGCCAGAAGTAGCACGGTGTGAATACGGTGGTTGTGGAACGATATGGGTTTCCTTTTTGTCGAAAAAGTCATGAAGAATCAATGCAGTGTGAGCTGGCGCATTCAGTGTTTTCGGTACCAATCGTTTCAGTACAAGCCCAAAACATCTTTTAAAATGGAATTTTGAAATTCCAACATCATCAGTATCGGTCTCTTAATTGTAAATCGACGGTTTTCAAACACCAAATCTTTAATTTTTTGGGCGTGAGCTTCGTCGGTTGAGGTTCATGGTCGACCAGAGGGTTCTTCGTCTTCAACGCGTTCTCTGCCTTCTTTGAACTGCTTTTACCACTTCTAAACATTTCTTTCCGACATAGAAATGCTCACCGAATGCCTTCTGCAACATTCTATACGTTTCCACAAACAAAATTTAACGCAAGTTCTTGCTCAATTAATTCAGACAATTCAAAAATCGCCGGAATCAGTTTTAGCATCTCACAAAACCAAGCGTAACTTAAGCACTAATGAATATTTTGACGTCAAATTTCACACAGATGTGTGCTAGTGCTAACAACCTAAAAAAGAAAAGAAAAAAATTGAATACCACTTCCCCGGGAAATTTAAATTGAAAATTGGTCTTACTTTTTGGACACAGTAGTACATATAATGCATTAAGAATAAAAGAAATTGAATTTTAAGTTATCAGAAGCAATTCAAATTTTTATTATGAAAACAGTAAACCAAAATATTTTTAAGAAATTAATTTAGTTTCGGATTTTTCTTTTGAAATCTGACAAAAAGATAGTTTCTTTAAAGACGGTACAAAAATTAACATGTATTCTAACTAATCGAGGTTGTTTTTCCCCTTTCTTCTAAAAAAGAACTAATAATTATTTTCTAAGAATGAATGTTTATTTATAAAATTAAGATATTCAGAGAATAGACGAAACTATTTATGTGAAATTTTTTTTATTTTCTTTTATTTCTGATATGAAGGAGAATGTTATGATTTGTTCAGAAGCAATTCTGCAATGCTTCCAAATTTTCATCGTAATTATCAAAACATAAGACACTTTCAGCATTAAATTTTGTTTGGTTACATACGCTTCTTACATAGATAGTTTTATTTACTTATGAATAGCAGAATTGTAGATTATTGTTCTATTTATAATAATACAAAATAAGACATTTTTCTGAAATTTAATTCATATCAGATACTTCGTCATTGGCGCAACAGCCCCATGGTAGGCCAAGGTCGTCTGTCTACTGGCAGATTTCGAGATGGGAAATGTTTTTCTTTTTATGGGATAGGGTTGTCGGCCTAACGCCCTACAGTCATATTAGACAGAGATCTACGGTTTAAAGTAGATTCCTAATCAGTGACAACACCAATCCATGACAACACCGGGACACGAACCCGAAAGCTATGGCACCGAGCGCTAATCACTCGGTCATCACACCCCATATCAGATACTAGATGTGAATATTAAACTTTGTTCATCATAAATCATGCCAAAGAAATTGATGCGTTTCAACTACTGGTAAAGAACAATAATAATGATGATTATCATAAAATTTAAAATCATCCAGCAAATTAACTGGAAGAGCTATTGATAAAAATCAAACTTTATTTTGCATCATTTCAATACTAATGCAAGAGTTGTGATCTTGAGAACTTTTTGCTTATGAAGATAAATTGATTTTGAGAAAATAAACTTTGCGAGAGGAAATTTGATTGGACATCCTAGATGAAATCTACCGACTACATGGATTTCTGTTTAAAATTCTATTCTGGATTCTATATTAAACATTTCTAAAAAACAATTAATATATTGAATGCAGTTTTTTCTTGCAAGTGCAAACGGAAATTCTTCTTTTTTTGTTGAAGAAGAAATTCTTCTGTCTTTATAAAAAAATCCGATCAAGTATTGAATAATAAAAGACCAGAACAATAGAAAGGCCCACAAGAAAGCTTATTTCTTTAGGTATAGATACTTATCATATGGTATTTTATATTTAATCGTACTACTGTGCCCAAAAAGTAAGACAAATTATTTTATTTTACAAAAACTCTTTATTTATGCTTCCAAATTTATTTCATCGCCTTCAAAGTACTCACCTCCGGACACAATGCACTTATGCCAACTTTTTTCCAATCCTCAATGCATGCTAAAAAGTCATCGGCAGGGATGGCCTTCAAAGCGCGCCGATTCACGTTGAATCTCTTCAATCGACTCGAAACGGCGTCCCCGGAGTGGTCTTTTGATTTTAAGGAATAGCCAGAAGTCGGTGTGAATACGATGGTTGTTGAACGATATGGGTTTCATTTTTGGGGAAAGTCACGAAGAATCAATGCAGTGTTAGCTGGCGCATTCAGTGTTTTCGATACCAATCGAGATTTGACGCGTTTGAGACCCAAAATGGAGACCCTTTTGAAATTCCAACATCATCAGCAGCTCTAATTATAAATCGGTGGTCTGAAGGAACCAAATCTTTAATTTTTTGGACGTGAGCTTCGTCGGTTGAGGTTGATGGTCGACCAGAGGGCTTTTCGGCTTCAACACGTTCTCTGCCTTCTTTGAACTGTTTATACCACTTCTAAACATTTATTTAAGATATAGGAATGCTCACCGAATGCCTTCTGCAACATTATATACGTTTTCTTAAATAACGTAGACGCATGATTCGATACATAAATGGATAACTTACGCTCCAATAAAAATTAAGTAAAAAAATATTTTGCATTAATACTGGCCTGAATGTTAACATTATAAAAAGATTTTTTTTTCAATGCACACTTTTTTTTTTTTGTAACGTCAGTCTTTCCTCCATGTGATACGGTAAAATCCGTTGAACAGGCTATGCATCTTGCGTGGGTATTTCCTTTGGAAGATGACGTTATATATGGCACGTCGATAAACCGTTTGAAATGACAATGAATACTTCGGCTTTTTCGTAGCCATTATATAAATAACAGACACCAATAAGTATGAAGAAAAAGCACAAGTGAAAGTTGCAAACAAACATTCTGTACAGTTGATTTGATAACCCGCTTTTCGATCCCATGTCACAATTTTGAAAGGTTCCATGTGCGCACATTGGCCGAAGATAAAGGCGGCGTATGCAGTCAGACAATTCAATTGAGGAATGATTGAATTCTCTCCTTTTAACTTCGGATTGGTTGGTTCGTGCGGAATTCATAAAACCGAGGAAAGCGGGAGAATCTCGAGAGGCAACTTATGCATAAGCTTACAAATGTGTTTCGATCTTTTTTGAAATATGAATTTTTTATGGCATTTCATCTAGATAAATAACGATAAGATTCATTTAGTTCTTTCATAGCTTTTTGAATATGAATATTAAAAATTCAACTTTGTTTTATCATAGTTAGTTTATATTCTCAAAATAATTTTCTTTTAATTCTATGAAAATGCTCTAATTTTATGCAAAAACACCCTCCTCCCCTCCTCCCCAATATATTGATATGTAATAAAACACCTACCAAAGCTTTAATTTTCTACTCAATATTAACATATGTTAAATATTTTATTCAAACCTCATGCATTTTTTTTTTTTGAAAAGTTAGATTAAAGTTTAAATGATAAATTACCACCCAAGGTTATTTGCTAAAATTCAGGAGCAACATTAATGCAATCTGTGGAAACAATATGATAGTGTATTAACTTTGAGAACTCAGTATAACAGAGGTGTCTACATTCCTGACTACCCCCGACAATACAATTAATATGATGTAACTTCCTGTCCACAGTGACTAATTATGTGATGTACTTAGAATGGCATCATCACATTATCTTTACAAATGAAAAACTTTTCATTGTCATTTCACTAATTACTTGTTAGATTAGTATAATCTTACAGAGGAAAGGATTAGTTAGGCCTAGTATGTAAACAAAAATTATTCATACTACCTTATGTAATGTTAAAAAATATAATTTATACTATATAAATACATTTTGAATAATTTTAATCAAAAATAAGGTACAAAAAGTCTGAGATTCGAAAAGTTATATGACTTTTCTAACAAATTATATTTAAAAAAATAAATAATAAATAAAAACATAAACAAACAGTATAAAATTCAATCAAGTTTTATGAACTCAACAAACCATGGATAACAAAAACAAACACAAAAACAACAAAAACAAACCATACATAAATTCAGGCAACAATTTCTCTTCTTTACCTAAAATGGACATATTAAATACAAAAGCTTGATTTAGCTTTCTTTGGTATTTTCAAACACTTTTCCTCATAGTACACTAGTGGCCATCCAAAGTGCAATACTGTAAAGGAAATATCCAATAATTTCAAAATTTGTTTTCTATGCATAGGTCATCGAAGGACTTGCAAATGATTAGAACTACAGAGTGTATGCAAATTATGTACATTAGTAATGACCATTGTAAAGTAAAATAGCATCTAAACAATATAAAAAAAATTTAAACAGCATAAAAAAGCACACAAAGCAAATTTTAACAACTGGAATTTTAATTGGAATCTAGAATTAGAGGAAATTGTTTTCTTGGAATTGCTTGCTTGTTCTTCTACTTAGAAAGTTAAATTGATTAGTACTTATGATGCACAAATCGGGCCACAATTAAGTAAATATGGAATAGGTGGATGCAGGAGAGACAAATTGTGTGTTAATTTCTCAGCAGCTTAGTTATACTAATGAAAGAGATGGATATCTTGAATGCCATATCTCTCGGGGGACATATTACAAAATCAAGAACCCTAGCTTATGAATTACGATGCACCACACAACTATAAACTATGCATCATTTGACAGTCTGCAGGCAATCCATTCCTGTGGCTATTAGAGATTGGAAAAAAAAATCTTTAAATGGTTAATGCTAATATAAATTAAAGGTTAATTTTAACACTTTAATTTAGCTATGTGTAGATAAGGTTATGTTCATGAATATTATTCAAATGATCATGTATTTTTGAACTGAAGCATATCTTTATTGAGAGTTAACAGAAGACATTCATCAAATTTTTTACTTATATTTACATATATTTATTTTCAATAAAAAACAGGGTTGTAATTTGACAAACCATAGAAAAACAGGAAATTCATATTCAGAGTACTACAAATTTTAGAAAAATTATAAGTAACAAAACTTTCAAGCTATGATGAAAGTACAGAACATGGAATATATTCAGGTCTTCCTCTAATAAGAAAAAATTGTGTGTTTGATATATAAAATTTAAGAATATGTTTCACATTTTTAACCTGTTGTCTCTCCTGTAAAATATAATACGTTAAAAACAAGCATGCTATAACAAGAAGAAATATTTTATGCAATATTTTTTTTTAATATTACAAACAAGATGGCCCACCATTGTTCAGTTTTGTTAATATATTTCATGATGAAATTTTATGTAGAAAGCCGCACATGAAGAAATGAATAGCACAGCTTTATTTTTCCTGTCAAATCTTAATGTTGTCTACTGCACCACAAATCTTTATTAGAGTTTGATATCATCACAATGACACTATATGACTTGTGCTCTGTCAAATATCATATTGGTCCATATCCTAGCCTTATGATATGAGGAGATGTTGAATTCTATTTCCATATTTAGCCATCTGCATAAATGGATTTTACAGTAGATAATTATTCATGACATCCAGATATACTATTCTCACTTCTGGATTCAGACTCTTCTTCACTCTCAGGGGCTGTAAAAATTACAATGAGTATTATATATAAATATATACATGCATAAATTAAAAATATGATGTAAATTCACATTTATATATGACGTAATTGCAAAATCAAGACGATTGCATGCCATATTTTATAACAAAACTGAATTAGCTACGCAAAAGGAGATAGTTGAGTATTTAAAAAGCTTATTTTTAAATAAATGCTTATTCGGAAGATAATAATTCTATTTAAAAATAACAATACATACACCTAAATGTTACACAATGATGCAAGATATAATATTTTTAAATTTAAATAAACACCTTAGTGAAATTTTTGAAGCAAAATCAATAATAAAGAATTCTAAATGCTGCGGGACTACTTAAAGCTGAACAATTTTTATTTGGCTGTAGTTTGTTTAGGATATGGCATTAAACATAATATATAGTTAAGTTAAATAATTTTTTATATACTCACAATGCTATAAAACTTGAAAATTGTACACTCTTCCTGGATATCTGCTTCAGCACATAAATTTATTTAAAAATTAATAAATATATTGTTAAAAATTACTACAAGCGATTTATTTTGCTTTCATTTAAAATTTCTTTACCAAATTTTGTATCAAAGCAATGTCTCTTTTTAGCCTTTTAAGAACTAAAATATTTTCTCAATTTTCAGGTGTGGAATTTTTTTTTGGTTTGGCTTGTCGCTCTACAGTTATTTTTTGCTCATTTTAGGCTAATTAGACCGGGACCTACATTTTAATGTGATTCCAAGCCACAAACAAGCATCCCTACCTCCACCAGGATTCAAACCTGAAGCTTATGGTACCAAAGGCTAGAGAGCTAGCCAATTGACTACCAGTGTCACGAAATTATTTTTTGACCAGAAGCTTATAATTTCACTGGGATGAGGATTAATGGAGCATGTTAACTAGCCAACGCAATAACACCTCTAAATATTTTTCGAAAAAAATTGAGTTTGAATTTTCGGAATGCTTTTATACAGTTAAGCATCTGAGACAACAAGCAAAACAATGTTTAAAGGCCTGATTGAGCAAATAAAGGGGTGCAAATAGAATTTTATTTGCAAATTCTAATTCTTTATGTTACACCCATTGAAAATAATACAACAGAATTACACGCATCAATAATTATTTTTTGTTAATTATGAAAAGGGACATTTTTTTAAAAATATGACTCTTCTAATGTAAATGTCTTCAGATGTTAATTTTGCTGTAATAAAAAGGATTTTGTTGTTGTTAAATAAATAAAATAAATTTGTATTTTAAAAAACATGTATTTTTTAGCAAACTTTGATTTTTCTGACAAAATGCTTTGCTCTGACTGCCATTATTATAAATAATTTTACATGCAAAAAAAAAAAAAAAAATAATAATAATAATAAATAAAAAATAAATTAATTAATTTTGGCAATAAAAAAAAAGTTTCGCATGAGGTAAGATAAAAAATATATAGATATAAATGACAGACAAATACATAAGAATATGTTTCTAGTAGAATGTTTATCTAATCTATTATTTTAAAATATAGATAAGCCAGTCCTACTATTTTAGAAAATTAGCATATTCATCATGACTTACTCATTGAAAAAATATAAAGTTCAATCAAACTAGTAATGGACAGTTTATGTCCTCTTTATCAGTCCTTTTTCATACATAATTAAATATTTTCTCACATTCAGCATTGCAAGGAATAATAGCTAAATTACAAATCAGAAAGTCAAAGTTATTGCTACTAGACGATGTAACTTTTCAAGGAATAACACACTTTCCATCTAGATACTTGATTTCAGTTTGCAATATAAGCAATTAAAAGCACGTTTTCTCTTCATTGATCTCTGTAATATGAATAAATGTGTGTGGCCTGTATTCTATAATTTCTTTGTAAGATTCGCTTAAAATCGTACAACAGTAAAGCATTCTTTAATCTTTACAAATTAATAACTACATTATTTAACCTTAGAAAAAAAATAATAATAAAAAAATTTAAAAAAATCCAACTTTTATTGAAATTATTCCTTTATAAAAAGTTTGCTAATGATCATATTTTTATGATTAGTGTGTGTGTGAACTTCAGTAACAATGCTCATTTCTACACCGTAGCAAACACATTCAGTTGGCGAGAGTTCCGTTATCAGACATTGCAGGGGTGGGTAATGAAAAAATGATTTTCATAGCAGGACAAATTGCATTTTTATAGCAGCGTTTTAGCAGTGTGGTTTCGTAGCAGTATATTTTTATATTAACAATTCTTCAGACTTTCAAGCATATACAAATTAATTTCATATTATTTAGCAATCGTTTGATAGATATGAAATAAAATTGCACGATTTGTAACAAAATTAAATTAAACTCAATAATTTCATATGATATTCGAAATTCAATACAAAACTAATTTATTGATGTATTTATAAGAAAGTTAGAATTAGTATCGAAAGTTAAAAATTTTTATTTAATGCACAGATAAAATTTTTTATTCAATGTATATCAATTAATGAAATCATTAATAAATTGGATACATTTCACTAATGAATGGATGTATTTATGAATACTTTCTTGTATTTTTTAAAGGCTAACAACTTTTCTTTATCCTTCTTGCAACTTCAAATATTCTGAAATTCTTAGCAATAAATATTTTTAATGGAAATATTGTACCAATTTTTAATAGAATACATACAAAAACATGATTATTAAATTATTTAATAGAAAAATATATTACATTTTTCACTGAATTTTCTTTTGGCATGCTATGTTTACGTTAAATGTTTGCTTATACAAATAGAAATAACTTATAGTAAAGTAGTGTTGTTTTTATTTAGTTTTAAAAGGAAATTTAAAATTATATGTATCCAATTTTTGAAAAAAAAATATGTCATGCATACGAAGAATGAACAATAATTAAGTATAGGTAAATAATGAATAAATGTCATAAATACGCTTTTCAATATTATCTAACAAATCTTATTTTTGGGAATTTTATTATTTCTAGATATAAAATAGCGGCAGATTTTCTAAGCACAAAAATTTCCTGAATTTCGTAAGCACATTTATGGAAAAGCAATTCAGTTCGAGTAATAAACAGGAAATAAAGAATTTCTTTAATCCTTTAAATAACAGATTACAGCTAATTTGTATATTATTAAAAAATTAAAATTTGTATATTTAACAAGAGAATAAATATAAAAGGGACAAATAAAACATTAGTTGTAGAGAACAATTCAAAAAATTTTAAAAAAATAAAAAATATTATACTTGTTGGTGAATAATTTACAAACGTAAAATATTATTAATATTTGAAATTAATTTAAATTTAATACTTTTATTTGAAATAGTTATTGTAGAAACATTTAATAGTATATGTTGATAAACAAATTATTTTTCCTATTTGTTCCTATAAAGAATAATAGATAACACCACGATACAGACTCAAATAATTAAAAAAAAAAATTCGCCCAAGACAAATGTTGGCAGAACCTGTAAAACCCTATTGCCAGCAGAAATGTCATAATGTAACAAGGGATGAATTTTGGCACAGATTTTCTACCCCTGGACACCAGTTCTCTAGAGAAAAAAAAAATGTTGATACAACATTATTAAAACCTAATAGCCAATTGGATGATTCTGAACATGGCTGCATAATTGTGCTGTGTGGAGATGGATGGTTGTGCCAAGCAATAAACCACCATTCACACAGTAATGACACTGCTGTCCAAAGGGGTTGGTAGCAATGATTGTTACAAAAAACTGAAAGGCAAAACGAAGGTTCTAGAAGATGTTGGTACACAAATGCAAGGCGAGATTGAATTATTGTTAGGTCTGTTCACCATTTAACTCGTTACAACCTCTTACATACCACCTGTGAAGTTTCCACTATTTCATGAAGCTTAGTGAAGAATGGTCACATTCACAACAGCCTTGAAGACGTCTGCATTTAACCTCACAACAGACAGTCATCTAAAGTCGTATTGTAGACAATCATGGCTGTCCATAAACTGTAATCACCTAGTGTTCCACTTCAGTCTTGGTTCAGATCATTATTAAACTGGTATGCAAAGGTGCCAGACCCAGTTGTTCAAATTAGTCTTAGTTTCACAGAATCATTACTTCTGTTGTGATAGAGAAAAGTGCTATCTCTTACAACAGTAGGTTTTAAGAGAGTCATCCTGCATACAACTTTAACAGATCAACAATGATGATACTCTACAACCATTTGCATTACTATTCATGGCACTTCATCCTGTGGTTACTTTCCAAAATATTGCAAGACTATTTATTATACAAAATTTTCAATCCTTTTCAAGACCAAAAGTTAAAAGATTTTTCTCTTTTAAAATTTACACATAACAAATTTAAAATTAAGAACCAATATGGGAATGATTGTATAACAACCAAAACACCAAGATACTTATTAATAAAATTTGAAAAGAAATAAAAATAGAAAAAAGAATAGATAGATAATAAAAGAAATATGATAAATTAATTCTGGTATACAATTCTATTACCCTCTTATCTGTACTATACTTTGATCATTAAAAAATGTTAAAAAAATTAATCATTTGACAAAGCATATAATATAGGTATAAACATTGATTTTAAAAATATCTACATTTCTATCTTGGATACTAAAAGAAAAAAAAAGCCCCAAACACTTTTAATAATAATAAAAAAATCCATTCATTTTTATCATATTTGAAATTGCGATACATCTATATGCTCCCTTAAGAATATTAATTGATAGATAAATCCCATAGAATTTATTTAATATTCCATTTTGAATATATTTAAATATATAAGTAATATTAAAGCATCTAGATACTGGAATGTAAAAAGAATTTGATCGATCTTGATTTGATAAACTTCAATTATACCGAAATCTTTTTTATATATTGCATTCATGATACCAAAACCATCTCATGAAATTAAAATTTTTACGATTAGATTTTGACAGTTTTGAATTTACGATTTCGACTAAAGAGCGATTCTTTACTTCACAGTATATAAATTATGTCCAGAAATAAAATTTTAACTAAATTTCTTTAAAGAAGTATTTGGAAAAAAGGAAAATGAATGAAAAAATTGAGAAAAATTAATTAAATACTTACTGTCCTTTATTGTACTTGAAATAGATAATTGCCCAAGTTTATCCATTAAGTAAAAGAATGGATACTTCCCATCATATTTCATTTCATACCAGTAGTTAACTATACAAAAAGAAACAGCGAATGTACACTAATAAACAAGTTAAATGTATGATGATATTGTGAATAATCACAGATATTTTAATAGACTGCATAAAATTTCACTATACTTACTAATAAATTTTCAAGAATTTAAACAATATCATAAAAATATAAATTTAATGTAATGTAAATATCACACATAAACAAGGTATAGATATTTAATAGAAGCGTGGACAAATACTATAAAGAATATATGGGTAATTCTGAATTATACATCAACAAAAAAGGAAAATAAAAACATTTTACACTAATATTTATATTATATATATATTGAATATTCTTATATTATATATATATATAATTTTTTTGTAATTTTTGGGAAATATATTGTTGCTCTTCTCATTTATTGGGTTCTTCTATATGAACTGAATTTTTGAATACACAATTTTTAAAAGGTCACAAACATAAACTGTTTGAACACATTTAATCTAAATATGCTCCATCTACATCAATGCACTTCAGCCATAGATAACAAAACATTTTAATGCGTTTCAAAGGACAAATTTGATTTAAAGTCAATAACATCAGTAAAAGTTGTTTTAACAGATTCGTGATTGATAAAACGTTTATTCTTTACGAACAATTTCAAATGTTGAAAGAAATAATCAGAAGTGTGGTAAATGTGGTGGATGAGGCAGAATCTAAAATTTCAACTCACAGTTTTCGGAGTGCGATTTGTGAAACAAGATCCTGCATTAAGAAGAATAGTAACACCTTTTTAATTCACCAACACTAGTTCTGCTGACAACAATTTAAGTACAATATCAATTTGTGAACAGTACTACATATATATATATATATATTTAAAGATAAAAAAGTTTTTTTTTTTTTTTTTAAAGCATGCAACACCTATATGCGAACAAAATATACCATTAGATAAAGCATAGAAACAGCAATAAAATGATATATAGCACTCTTATTTAATTTAATACTGGTAGATATATATTTCCTAGAATTTAGCTAATACTAAAAAATTCATTTCATTTGGAATAATCTAATACAATTGTATTCTTTGAAGTTTTTATTTTTTAATATTTGAAATTAATGTTTTTATAACTCAATATTCTTGAAACATCCCCAAGAAATTTTTTACAAAAAAGTATTAAAATAATTTGAAAACAGCTCATATTTTATTAATGATATCAAATGTTGCAAGAACTCTTGCAGAGTGACTATAGACACTGTGAAAAAAATTTCCTATTTTTTTCCTGACTTCCCTGATTAAACTTACAACATTTTCTTGACTTAAGGCTACTAATTATATTAGTTTCCTGACTTTCTCCCTACTTAGAATCCCTATATGTATACAATATACGTTATTAAAAACATTTTTGCCAGTTATTTAATATGAAAGAGTAATATATTTTCATGAAATTTTATTTTTAAAAAAACAGAATGAACATTCTAAAAAATCTACTAAAACAGTATATTACAGTAAAATTCCCAAATTATTACAAGATAACCACTCTTACTAAAATAAATACAGGTTAATTATTTCATTTAAACTATTTCTATTAAAAGGAATTTGCATGATTTATTTTATAAATTGTCTTCTTTAAGAAACTCAAAAAAAATATATATATAACGAAATGGTGAATGGCAATTCTACTTGAATGCATTTTTTAAAGGCAACACAGTACTATTGAATTTAGCTTTCATCCTCTACATACAAATATAATGGAAGCTCAATTTATGAGCGGAATTAGTAATTAAACACACAAATAAATTAAAGTATGCATTCAATGCCTAGGTTAAAGAATACTTGATTAAATAATTTAGGCTTAATACACATGAAATATATAAATAATATTCATTAGACTTAATTTTCAGTAATTAAATGCATAAACAACAAATATCAATCAATGCAGATGCTAAAGGATTGTGAAATTAGACCTAAGGAATGAATTTCAGTTGAATGCACAATAAATAATTAATAAAATATAAGTAAATATATATTAAAATCCTTACTTTCCTAACTTAGCTTAAGCAATAGCATGAGTACAAATAATAGCACGAGTACAACAGAACACAAATAAAAGCAAACACACACACACACTAATGAAGAAATGAGATCATTCATAAAATAAACAAAAATTTAAAATGCAATAAATAATAAACAAGACAGCCAATCATAGAAAAACGGAATTAAGGTTGCCCTAAAATGAGTAACAATTTGAGCTGGCAAGCAAGCTGGAACTATGCTTGCCTACAAAATCGCCGATTGCCAGCTCGCTTGGTTGGCTCGCTTAGAAATGTTCTCGTTAACAATTTTCTTTAATTTTTAGATATTTTAAAGAAATTTCCCAGATTTTTTGTTTTACATCTCTTCATTCAAAAATAATGTTGCAAAAAATAAATAAATAATAATAAGTATACCTGCAATACATGAATGAGATTGTCGAACATGATGAAACCACAACGATGGCAAATACAACACATCACCTTGCTTTAAAATAACTTTGTAACTTCTAATTTGTAGAAGCATTGGATATTTCCTAAAGTCAGGAAATTCTGGATCAAATGGTATCCATTTTACCTACATAAAATATTTAAAAAGTTATAAGAATAAACTAAAATACTTGCTTATTCTAATTGAGCTTAATAAAATAGAAATTAAGGAATAAAAATTGTAAATATCAAATTTTTTTTAAATTTAAGACAATTCCATTTTTAATAAAAATGATAAGATCTCTAAATACTTCATAATTAAGTATGAACTATTCAGAAATTTTAAGTTATTAAATATTAAGAACTTTTATTATTTTAACTAAAAATTAAACACAATATGGTTAAAAATAAAATAATTTTTCATATTAAACTATTTTTATATTTAATCTTTTGGGTTAAACTTAGTTCTGTAGGGTTATTTAAAATTCGAACTAATAAAAACTCATATTTTAAACAATATCATTTGTCTAAAAATATATTTATTATGCAACTTATTTAAATATACGATGTATGTTTTTAAAATAAACAATTCAGGTAGCACATTTTTTTTTATAACATTAACATCAATTTAATTTTAAACATATATTACTTACAACAAAAATAGTTCTAAGAATAAATGGATAAATAATTACTTCATGTATTATTACAAATTTTTTAAAACGAAGTTATCATAAGGATTGTCTCCTTTCTCTAGCTAACAAACAATCCAGAATTATAATAGATGCTAAAAAAATATTAAAATCCTAGACCTCATTAAAAAATTTAGATTTTACTTTCTGAAATTTACACAGTGTTCCAGTATTTTTCAACATTATATACATGTATATAAATTTAAAGAATCTTTTAAATTGTTTTTATGGTCTTGACTGAAATCAACTGTAAACCTGTACATGGGAGTAATTATCGTTAAGAACAGGATTTACTAAAAGTAGAATTAAAATCACAATATCAGATTTATTTCTAGAAAATTAATTAATTACTTGAACTAGAACCAAATAAAAATAGATTAGTTTTTTAGACAGAGAGTCAAGTATTTCACTAATAAAGAAAAGATATTTACTTCTTTTACTAAAAATAAAACAATGAAATTTTTATTACTTATCCACAATTTCAATTTCTGGTTTTTTTTTAATATTTTAATATCAATGATGAAAACTTCTTGATTTGCCCTATGAAAAAAATTTTTGAAAAGAAAATGCAATAATATGCAGGCATGACATTTTCATTATATGTCACATTAAATAATATGTATTTGATGTGCAGCCTGACATAATTCCCCCCTTAGGCAGGAAAACCCAAAATGTTGTAAGTCTCTATAGACAAAGAATAACAATAAAGAATACTGTCCAGAAACAGCAATTATTAAATCCTTTGGGTATTATTTTAACATAAATTTATTAAATTGATTTCATATGCACAGCCATTGAATTTTCTAACAATCTCTGCTTTAAATAAAAATCAAGTTTGTGAGTTTTTCAATAAAATTCAAGATAAAAATATCAAATACATTTATTGAGTAATATAAAGTTCAGTAAAACACAATTTTTGGTTATAAAAATCATAGATAGTTTTCAAATTATAATGTCCAAATTGAAATGTAAAAGAAATTGGATCTATTATAAAACTTAGAGAATCATGAAGGTATTGGACTGATTGATGAAGAATTTGATTAATTTCCAAAATGGAAGTCACAGAAAAAAGAAATAAGGAAGAGAAAGAAGAGAAATATTTACAAAAATAGAAAAAAAAAAAAACTGTAAAAGGACTTACTGAAGTATTTTCTAAGCTAATTCTAGGATATCAGCAGCTCAAAAATACGGACCAAGACAATGATTGCTTCACTGAAGTCAAAAAACAGTCAGATGTAATCACAAAACATAGGAAAGAAAAAACGCATACAGATATGTTTACCATTCTTCTGATTAAAAAATGTTACACCTGGTCACACGAAATAACCATAACTATTTAAACAAGTGACAACAACATGCATGTTTAATTATGGACAATCTTAACAAGTTTATGGCAACTAACACTTAAAAAGAATAAAATAGAAATAAAGCACACCTTAATAAATTGCTTTCAATAGCATTCAATCTATGCATTTAATGTTAATTTATGAGCAAACTAATAGTTTATAAATATAACTACAAATTTTTGAAATCATTCTAAGTTGCACAGTAACCTAATTCACTAAAATATAAGTAATAAATTGAAAGAAAAAAGAAAATAACAAGCCCACTACTAACTCAGTATCGACTTATGATAAAAACATTTGAATAAAACCTAGCCACAAGTTGATGAGTATTAATATTTTTTAATCGCCATTCAACAAATTTTAATTCATTAATGGAGCTTAACTTAATAAGAAATTCTTCTACATATCACAGAATTTTAAAAAATTGCATTACCAAAGTTTTTATTCACCTACTTTGGCTACAGGAAACCACTTTTCATTCCAAAAAATGCTTCGGGAAATATTATATTTTCCATTCTTTAATTTAAAATAATATTCTGAGATACTACTAAATAAATATAATTTGAAATATAAGGCAATAGTAATATTTTTTTACTTTTGCATTCAAATCTTTGATCTTAAACTCATCATCTTCAAAATAATATTCGCTTTTCTGGAATGTTTCTGAAAATTTTTAAAAAGATAGAATTAGTAAATTTAGCATAATTAAAAGAAATGAATTCAAACTAAAATATTTCCTTTAAAGTTTAAAAAATTCATTAACTGAATCTCAATCTTTAACTTGAATAGCATATGAAATAAAATAAACAGTGAGGTAATTACACTTTAATTCCTAAAGAGTTCAAAAACTAGTAATATGAATGCCAATAAAATATTTATTTACACTATATTATTAGTAAAGAATTCTTCTCAAAGTATTAACTTCCTTCGGAGAATTGCATAAACAAATTTCATAGAACAAAATTTTTCTATATCTAATTTGCAATTAAAAGTTAATATAATATTGCTTTAAGATTTCATTACACCATATTAAACAGTAAAGTATACATGCAAAATATGAAATTCATGAAAATTAAGATTTTAATGTGCTTACAGAAGAATTTGGATGAGATAAATAATAAAGTAATTGATATACAATTTAAAAACAGCACAAGAAAGTTAACATTTCTGCAAGTCGTGAAGAACAGGTTATAGAAAAAGGGATTAATCTAAAAGAAAAATATGTACATTTTCAATGGAGAATAACAAAATACATTTTGATGAGATTTCTGATCTGTAAGTAATACAACTGAAGAATATTGCAAGGCATGGAAGATAAAATATATAAAAAGAAAAGGACTTTTTAGAAGAGTAGATTAAAAATGCTGAGCATCGAAAACAGACTAATAGCCAAGCATTGCATCAAAAGGTAAATTATTATAGAAGAGAAACTGGTCTCAGCAGGTATAAATTTGGAGATACCTTAAGTGAAAATTTTCAAATTTTAGAGAATTAGATTGAGTTTTTCTAGGATTTATTAAATAGCAGTCAGCAGTTCATTTATGATACAATGCAAGAAACTTATTTTTGGCCTCTAGGAATGGTCCTTTGACATCCCCTTATTTACAGAAACAAAGGATGTTACTGAGTTTAAGAATAACAAAACATCTCTTATACACAAGTTTAGTGCTTAAAAGTTGCAATAGAGTTTATTCCTAAGATTACTCTGAACCTTTGGTCTAATGAGAAGATACCAGAAGATTAGTACTTAAGTGTTATCTGTCTATGTACAAAAAAGAAAACTCTATGGTCTAAGCAAATTAGAGGGAATCTTATGTATTTGTTATAAGTTTTCTCCAACTTGCTTATTATGTGAAAATTCTACCTTAAATTAAAAAGCTGATAGCTACTGCTAATAAAGATATTTATGAATTAAGAAATCTATTAAAATCTCTCATATCAAAAAGAAAAAACTGTTACAGTAAAAAATTCGCTTGTTTTGGATTGGCTTGGATCCTGACCATGAAGAAAGAAATGATTTTAGGCACTTTGGAATACAAGGTCTTGAAAAGTATTTTTTGGAAAAATTCAGGAAAATATCTAAGGTAAAAATAGCAATTTCAATAATTTTCAAAGAGACAAATTTTTATTATATTAAGTTGTGACAGATATTTATTATAATAAGTTGAGAAGGCATTATTGCATTGCACATGTTAATCAGATGCATAACAGGTGCACACAGATATGGAAAATCAACAAATGATTTTTGTAGCAGGGTGAATTGCAATTTTTTGGCAGGGCCAATTACATTTTTGTAGTAGCTTTTTTTCTCTCTCTCTGTGGTTTCATAGCAGTATATTGCATTAACAGTTTATTTCTTCAGACTTCAAGGTATATATGAATTAATTTTAGATTATTTAGCAATCGTTTGATTTGATAAAAAAATAAAATTGCATGATTTCTACTAAAACTAAATTAAACTCAATCATTTCATATAATATTTGAAATTCAATATGAAACTAATTTATTGATGTATATACAAGAAAATTAGAATCGAAAGTTAAAAATTAATTTCTATTTAATGCATAGATAATAAAATAACTTTTTATGTAATGGGTGTTAATAAATACATTAATTAATGAATTGGATACATTTCAGTAATGAATTGATGTAGTTATGAATACTTTTTTGTATTTTTTAAGAGCTAACAAGTTTTCTTTAATCCTTCGTACAATTTTGGAATTTTTAGCAATGAATATTTTTAATGGAAATATTGAACAAATTTTTGATGGATTTTATATAAAAATATGATTATTAAAATAAAAAAAAAAAAATACATTAAATTTTTTTCTGAATTTTTTTACTGCTGTTTTTACATTAAATATGTTATTTAATTGAAATACAAATTATTTTGAATAAATGGTAGTAAGAAATAAAAGATTCATTTAAAATTTAAAAATATCAAATAATACTTGAATATTGATTATGAAAAAAAAAATGCTTATATAATTAATATAAGTTATTTCTATTTGTATATAAACAAAAGTGATGTTTTTTTTTACTTTTAAAGAGATATCGAAAATTATATGTATCTAATGTTTGAAAACACACACACACACACACAAAATATTGCACAAAAAAAACCCCAATATGCCACGCATAAGGAGAATGAACAGTATATATAGGTAAATAAATTATAAGTGTCATAAATGTTATTAAATATTTTGCAACAAATCTTATTTTTAAGAAATTTATTATTTCTAGATATAACATAATGGTAGATTTTCTAAGCACAAAAATTTCTTGAATTTTCTAAGCACATTTGTGAAAACAAATGTGCTTAAGTAATTCAATTCGAGTAATAAATAGAAAATAAAGAATTACTTTAATATTTCAAACGACAGATTACAGCTAATTCATGAATTATTATTAAAAATAAATTATTTTAAAATTTGGATATTTAACAAGGAATAAATAAATAAAAGGGACAAATAAAACATTTGTTGTAGAGAAAAATTCAAAACTTTTTAGAAAATAAAAAAATTTGAATGGTGGTGAATAATTTAATAAAATTTGAAATTAATTTAAATTTAATACATTTATTTGAAATAGTTATAGTAGAAACATTTATTAGTATATGTTCAAAAACAAATTATTTATCTATTTGTTTCTATAAAGAATAATAGATGGCACTACAATATAGATTCAAATCATTAAAAAAATTTTTTCGCCCTAAGACAAATGTTGATGCAACCAGTAAACTATTGCCAGCAGAAAAGTCATGAAAAGTAGAACTCTTACACCAATGGTTAATTCCCTCTAATTACAATTTTAAGTTAAGCCTGAAGATAGATTCATTCACATTAGGCTACTTTTCCTGGTTAGTAAATCAAAATAAAAGAAATATCACATTTTCAGCTTAGTTTTTTGCAGAAATGTGAAATTTGACATTTTTGTAGTTGTAGCAAGGGATGAATTTTGACGCAGATTTTCCAGCTCTGTACACATTGAGTCCGATCTTACACTAAACCAGTTATCATCAGAAGGAGACAGCCTACACTTTATTGGATAGATGCTGTTGAGGATTGTTTAATCCTTAAAACATAAAATTGGAAGAGTTTAGCCAGAGACAAAAATACCTGGTAATGTCTAATTTGGATGGTCATGGCCTACCTTGGATTGCCATACCAAAGATAACGATGATTTACAAGAAAAAAAAAATGATAGAAACATTGTTTTATAAAAACAAAAAAATTTAAGGGTCACCGTGACATTCAAAATGAAATAGAGAAAAACATGTGAGCTTCATATTTTTGGAATAAATTCTAATAGAAAAATTATAATAATTAAATTAAAAAGAAGTTTTAAAAAATTAAAATTTACATGAATTTCCTAAATTGTAAAAAAAAAAAAGAAAAAAGAAATTCTAACACATTTATGCATTTTATTCAAAATGATATTCTGACATACATGATGAGGGCTGTAGATATTTATTTAGTGTATGCATGTCCAATTAACTATGTATTTTTTTGGTATATGATTCATGAATTCCTCTTAAATACAACAAATTCAGTAAAAGCAATGGAGTTAAATAAGTCTAAAATATTTCTTACTTTTCAAGATTAGAGTCATACATTCAAATTTATAAATAACCATTAAATTTTCTCTTAATTGGCTTATCTTTATTTTTATAGTAAAGTTGTAAACAATAGTTCCACAAAAATTAATACTGTAGACTTTGTTTTTTTTCCCTCTTGGCTAATAGATAATTTTCAAAGTTTCATGGTTTCATAAAAATGGAACAAAATATTTACCATAAGGCATCCAAAGCACTGCAACAGGGGGATAAAGTAGAAATTCTTTGCACCCACGAATCACACAGTAAATATTTTCATAATTATCTTTGTGTACTGCAAAAAAAAAAAAAAAAAGTAAATATTTAGAATAGATTAAAATTCTTCAATATTAATTAAATGTTTTAAATAATGAATTCATGATCAGAAGAACATTTATAAAGTTATCTAAAATAACATGAATAGAAGTAAATTATTAGAATCAAGCAGAGTAAACAAATTATTGCTATCGATCTCTTTGTGTAATTCTAAAATAAAGAAACTAAAGACTATTTTATTAACAAACCAAAAATGTTAAATGTTGTGCAAAGTTATTATAAGAAATAAATTAAAATGATAAATTAATCACTTAAAATCTATATTTCATTAACATATATGTAACAGAAATATGTACATGTATGTTATTTACATATTGGGGAATGACAATAGATTAAAGCTGTGAGTTTCTTAAAGTATAAAATATCAAGATTAAAAAAGAAAATCTTTACACAATATTGTATTTTTAATAATTATCAAATATTTTCTAAATAATAGGGCAAATTTAAATGTTTGAATTTTTTCTTATATCCACATAAGATAAATAAAAGTTTAGTCTGAGTTCACATCACACTACAATATGTGATAACATACAATCCAATAAGTTATATAATACTATACAAAACTAAAGGAATAAAAACAAAATATTTATTTATTTATTTAATAATTAATGATTAAAACTTTTCATTTTTCAATGAAATCCATAATAAAATACAAAGAGCATTTTCAAGTTGCTCATTCAGTTCCCAACTCTCCCTACTCCTACAAATAAGAAATGCATGCTGCTTACTGCTCCAACTCACTGACAAATGTTTCGAAGTAAGAAAAACGATTAGCATTTATTCTGCAATAATAGTAAAATAACTCATTTACAGAAATAATTTTACATAACTATGCATCTAAACCGCTTGATATCAGAGTTGCCATACTTTGATTTTCACAGAGGAGAAGCTTTGTTTACTTGCAGACATCAGTCACAATTCATGACAAAATTTTATGTATATTTTACTCCCATCATGTTATGTATGCTGATTTGTGTGCTAAATAAAAAACTTTAAAATAACATGCTTTAAATTAAAAAAAAAATTGTCAAAAAAGTGTTTTCACCTATATCATACACACTAAGTTTTAATAACTTAAAATGCAAAAATAATAATAAATTGACCTTTAGGTTTTATTTTTCTTTGTAACATGTAATCTTAATTATTTTAGGCAAAATTAAACATAATTTTTTCTTATTGTTTTCTTTAATTAGCACACTAATTAATTAAAAAAGTTGCAGAATGTTTAATCAAAACTACTTAAAATTCACATACAAAAACTAAGTTTTAAAGTTACATCTATTAATTTTCATTATAAAAAATTGTCAAAAATTATTTTTCAACCAATGATTGATATAAATAGAATATAGTAATAATCATAAATAATTTATTTAGAAATTTCCCTTTTTTATAATTTTTAGAACTGCTTTAAATTGATTTTTTTTTTAATTAAACAGAATAGTAAAATAACTTGAACATCCTGTGCATAACAGTTTAAGAAAAGTAAAATAATTAAAAACCTTTTATCTTGTTAAAAATAATTTTGAAAAGCTGAATTGATATATATTTAATTTGAAATAAGTATAAAATTTTAATTTAATTATATATAGCTTATAATTACTTTATATTAGATAATTGTTAAAATATTTGATTAAAATAAGTAGTTTTAATAAATTAGTTTATAAATAATTACGCACCTCTAAACAAAGTAAAATATTATTCTTTAAACTTAATTATCAAGCTTCCACTAGTTATATCTTCAATGTTCTCAATTTCAAATAAAATTAAATGAAATAAGCACTTTGAAGTTATTCTGATTTAACTTGTGTTATAAAACATAATTTATTATATGTACTTCTTACAATATTGTCAACAAATATAACAGTACTTATAATTAAGTATCAAATTCACTAGAAATTAAGAAAAATTCATAAAGATTGACAATCCTGAAACTCAAAAATAACTAAGATAATTTTTAATTAACATATTCAATGCTATAAACTTACTAAAATATTAAAATACATACAAGAAGTAACTGCTCTTTTATCCCCTAACCAAAAGTTAGCTGCTTCTGGTAAATCACCTATAATAAAAAAAAAAAATTATACTCCAGTTTTCGTTTTGACAAATTTTAATTATTAAACTTTAAAAACTTTACAGTAATGCATTTGTGTAAAATAAAAATTGAAAACGAACAAAATAAATTTACCATAATTTCCTGCCTATAATCTGAAGTGTCAAATAAGTCACAGGCATAGTTTTTGGCCTGAAAAATAAAATATCTGGTATAATTCAGATGCGTAAAAACTACTGGTGACTTGAGCCTTTTTTTTTTTTTTTTTTTTTTTTTAAATGTAGCATTTACCATGTTTTGACTTTTGTTTTCATATCCATGCATAAAAGAACAACTTTTCGGTTTTAAAGTGCGTTTTTGATGACATAATTATGCAAATATATATAGAGAGTTTATTTTATAAATTTAAGGTGGTGGAAACCATAAAAAAATATGCATTTAAAATTTATTGAAAACAAAAGGCACAGCATTTTTTAAATGATTTGTAATCTGGAATCAACAGAGATGAAAATCTTGATCAGTTAATTATTATTTTCCTTTTGTAAAGCATTTTTAATTTTATCTATAAAGTTATTACAATAGTTTTATCCACGAGCACATAGCAATGTATGATACTCATTGAATTTTGTTTAGTTTGTAAAGTCTAGCTTACTTCTATAGTCCACAACTGTTAGGTTTTAGTTTTGAAAACTGTTTATTGCAGACAGGAAATTATGGTAACAACAAATATATCAGGTTTTGAATACACAAAATATGCTCATTCAAAATATTTTGAAATATTTTTTTACAATTGCTGTTGTTATACACATTTTTTTTTTTTAAATATCAAATCTTTGACCACTTATCAAGTTAAACAGATTTCCTTAGATATTAATTTTGAATGTCATTGTTTTTCTATGCAAAACTGAGAAGAAAAAAAATTAAAAAACATTAATTACTGAATATTACTTTCTCACATCCAACCTTAAAAAAATCCTATAAGAAAAATTATACTTTTAACACACCATTCAGAAAAAAAACTGCATTTAAAATGTTAAGCCTTTGTGAACTTCAAGAGGAAATATGCTTTTATAATGGTAAAAAGTTATTACTGGTTATAACATTTTATACTATTATTCTGATTTTATGTGTGTGTGTGTACTTACAAATTTAAAAATCAGAATTTACAAAACACCTCTTTATTTGCAAATCTACCAGGTTATTAAATAATGCATAAATGTAAAGTCTACTAAGAGACAAGAGTTCATATGAATGAAATAGATAAAGGTTGAATTGAAAATTACATTTTATAAAAAGAGAAATACTTAAAAGCAATCATATTTAAAGATGTTAAAAAGGTTTATTTAATACCCCTGACTCAGACAAATACTCTTGATTTAATAAACAATTCAAATTTGAAACCGCCTTCATTAATAAGAATTCCAGAACTAAATATAAGTGAAAATATATTTATGCAATTTTATACAACCTCAAAAAAGAATAAAATCATGAATATACATTTTATGTAATAATAAATAACTTATTTTGATAAAGAATATGCTTAATTATATCAACAATCAATGAAAAAATGGCAAATTTATTGAGAGCTTACAACTAAATCTTGCATTTTGATTCAATTTGACATCAAAATTCTACTTACTTTTTGATATACTCCAAATATTTTAATTAAATGATAATAAATTACTCTTAATATTTGAATGTTATTTATAGCAGACATATATAATTTCATTCAAAATATTTAAATAGCAATTAAAATGTCTTAAATAACATTTTAAATAAAAATTTTAAAATAGAAAATAATTTTAATTTCCCTTTAGTTTATTCTCTTTTTTAAATACACTTTTTTTACCCTTTTTGATGTATTTAATCATTTTATATATAGAATAAATATTATTTTCTGGCTAAAATATTATCAATTTTTAATAAATTCTATGTTTTAGATTACATTTACAATTGAAAATTTTGAAAAACTAAATCCTGAAAACTAACTATTCAATGCAAAATATCAATTCAGAATTCCAATTTAATTTCTTGCATGCATACAAATTGTGCTACTTTTGACACTCTTTCAATTACAAAAAGAGTATTTATCACTTCAGAACAATTTTTGCATGCGATAAGTTAATACATTTCACTAAAGATTTAACACAAGCAGATAATGTCATTCTATCAGATTTTCTCGGCCACTTTTTACATAGACAAAGAGCAGCTGATTTCTTCAAATGCTTTTCTTCTCTGGCATACTTAGTAGCCTTTTATAATTGTTTTTTGCACAATGTGGAATACGTTTGTTTTATGTTTATTTTGTACATGCTCTTTTATAAGATCGACAGTAAATTTTTCAAATAATTATGTTGCGTCATATCCTTGCCAGTTAAAAAACCCATAAAAGCCCTGTAAATGGTCTTGTTACCATAAAAGTGTGGCACAATAGAGATAAATTGTGTTTATACACTTTGGGGGAGGTATTTATTTCCCATTTTGATCCATCTTCCTCAAAATAAAACTTATTATTATTAATGTTAACAATGGGGTCATCATTTACTTTTCTGAAATAAGGTGGTTAAGTACAGGTAAAAAGCTGAAAATATTTTAACTTTATTATTACTTTTGAAATGAAATTGAGCCATTTAAGGAATCAAAAGCAAAGTTTTTGTTAAAACTTAATGATGAAAATTGACTGACAGATTTGTGGTAGACTTGACCATTTATTTGAAAGCTAAACATGCAACTTTGCGGTGAAAAAAACCTACAATGCTTCAAACTAAGCAGTGTTTGAAATGAAACTGAAATTACAGCAATTTCAATAATAGTAAACAATTTTAATTAATTAAAGCAAATTTTATATATATTTATATACAAAGTTGTATCCCAACTTACATGAAATTACCTTAAGCGATTTTCATCAGATCCACCAATCACATAGCTTATAGGGCATTACTGTAACAAATTTGCAACCTGTGAATTTAAATTAAGAGAAAAGAAAATTACCTATTGCATCAGTTGCCCATGGTATATGAGTATCAACATCATTTAACAAGCTAGAGAACTCATCTGCCAAACAATTGTTTTGTTTCTGTAAATAGAACACTCGAGATTCACGAGGAGATTCCATTTCGTCTAAGAATTCAGTAAAAGGCATAGTTCTCTCTTCTGGTAACACAAACTTGTCATCAACAATTGCATCAGCATAACCATTTGGTGTAACAGCAACAGTGCACATTTTATCTTGCATTTGAACCCTAAAAATCACAAAATTATATGAACAGCAAAATAAGAAATTTGACAATCATAGAAAACCTTTTTAAACAATTATAAATCAAACTTTTCTTTTCGATAAATAATCTCTACCATGCTCTTTAATGTAAATATATCTTTACTGAAGTTTTATTCCAATAATTCCATCTTTCAAAGACAGTTGCCTGAGATTCTCTGAATTTTACAGGCATTAAAAATTAATTCTTCATAATTACAGTATACACAGTGATTTATTTAATTTCGAATTTGCATTTATGTGACAACAAACAAAAAAGGAATATTACATTTCACATGATTTTAAAAAAAGTAAATGCAGCATATTTATTTTACATTTATATTTTATTTAAAATTTTAACTATCAGAATTAATTTTGTAAATCTAATTGGCGTTTGTATTTTTGTAATCCATTTTATGTAATTTCAAGACACAAAATCAGTATTTTTTTTTTTTTTTTTTTTTTTTTTTGCGCCTACTTTGTGAAGCACTGCTTGGTCAATGTTTTCGTCAAATTTTATTAATTTCCAATGATAAGTATTTGATTATCACAATATTTCCTATTTTTCCATAACTTTTGGGAACCAGCTTAAGAATACTCATTTGTATTGCATCCCAAATGTTTAATAAGATTGAACCAGTGAGGCCCTAAGACCATTCAATCTTGGGACCGGGATAAGCCAATATCAGAGATCAGATTCCATGTTTTTGCACAAGTAGTGAGAGACGGGCAAAAGTTAATGTTTGGTTCTGTTTTATGCATAACAAGGTTATAAGGCCAGTTTTTTCACGAGAAAAAAAAGCATCACTGTTGATATTTACTTAGCCTCATTGTACCTCAGTTATAAGAATTTCAATCAAGAATTATTTATCAGCAAGATGAAGCAGTCCCTCACTGGGGTTCCTTATTTTGTAACTTTCTAGATAAAAATTTTCCAGGCTGCTGGATTGGAAGGAATGAACCAACACCACTATGGCCTTCTCGGTCTCCTGATATTACTAGTCTTATTTTTCTCTTTTGGAGCAGAGTCTTTGCCGCAGAAGTTGCTGACATGGAAAAACTGAATGTTAGGATACAAGATGCTGTACGTACTGTTACACACTACATGTAAAGAACACTTGAATCCAGCTCTGACATTCACTGAGCTATCAGGAGGGTACATGTTGAAATCTACTGAAGTATGTGGTCTTATTAAAAACAACAGTACTTACAATTTATGCAAACATATGTCTAATAGTAATAGTTCCTGCACAATATTTATTTATAATCAGGGCAAGACTTTGTGCTTATCCTGTATATTGATTGTTTATGTAACAGAAGAAATAATTGTTAAAGTTTTGGTGCTGGCATTTTTAAAACAAACCCCATTATTTTAGTTACAGGATCATATTTAATCAATTGCATTAAACATTATCCATATTATAAAGGGTAATACTACATCCTAAGGCAGACTAGTATGAGATTATTGAGGAACAACTACATGGTTCCATCTGTTGGAGCTAATAGAGCAGCATAGACTGATTCCCCCCCCCCTTTCACCAATGCCATTTCAAAAAGCATTAAGGCTGATACAGAAGATAAGTACTAAAAAAAAATTACATTTTAAAACTATAGAACTAATTGAGTATAGAATGTTAATTTTATCTTGAATGTATACTTACTAAAGCATTGAAAATATTTTTTTTAAAAATTAAAAATTGAATGAATTTTAAAAATGAATGTCAATCATAAGATTATATTCAATCATGAAAATATGAATTATATACTTATTTTTTCATCGCAAGAAAAAATGCTTCACAAGAATATGATTTCATCATCAACAATCAATATATAGCAAAATCAGCTTTAGAAAATGATAGAGAATTTTTTCTATAGTGTTTCCATAAAATAATTACCTCAAATACTGATTGTTTTTCCACTTTTTTATTGCTGGCCAATGACTGACACCATTTCTTAATACAAATGGTACATTTGGAGATACATGATTTCGAAGAAATTCTACTGTAGTAGGGAACGAAAACAATTCTGGTATATCAGCAGGTAAAAAATCTACAAAGAAAACATAACATTCAATTTATTAATTTAATATTTGCAGTGCAAATTAAAAACATTTTTCCTTTATTACAACTAAAATACAGTATTAAATATAATTATGTAAAAATAGATATTTTTTCATGTAATTTGTTTTTATAATGTATTTTATTTATTATAAATTAAAATGTAAAAAACTCAAGAAACAATTCTAATTCAAGTTCAGAACAGTTTACTAATTAGGAAGTCATTGAAATGGTAATGATGAAGATTCATCATATGGGAAAAATTATAAAATATAAATTGCTGTAAAATGAATGAAAATAAAATAAATATTCCAAGAAAAAGAAAAGAAACAAATTATTGAGAATAAAGATAATTTCTAGATTTGATTTTCAGATAGTTTATTGCCTATTAGACATGATTGGCTTAATTTTAAAACATTTTCTTTAAAATTTGATGGTTTAGTTTAATGATAAGTTTTTTTTTTTTTTTTTTCCTTCTGAAATTCAGAATTTTTTTTATTATTAACACATTTAATTTAATCATTACAGAAAAAACAAGTGTCATCGAATATTTTCCCTTAAATGTTGTAATTGTAGCATAAATGGTTGGCATACCAAATATCAATTAAAAATTAACAGAAAATAAAAAAAAAATAAGCATTATTTTTTTTTATAAGTTGACTAAATTAAAAATGATTGATAGGAATGAATTTTTTATAGGGCATTATTATCTAGCATATTTTTGCTAAATGAAGTAGACATACAAAATTTATATACATGACAAAATATGATCTCACAAAAAGAAAGAAAAGTTTTCATCACATTTGAATGTCCATGAAAAAGAATGTGATTTGAAAGGAGTAAGATGAGAGTGGATCATGTGTTGCTACTAAAACCTATGTGATTCAACAAAATTAAGAATATAAATATTTTTAAGTTTGATTAAAATTTTGCATATTGGGTGAGAATGACAGAATTTTTCAGAGAGGTTTACATGGATAAATGCTTTGAGTTTCATTGGCATTATTAAAGATACTAAGACTATTAAAGTAAAAGAAATTAACTTTGCAAGAAAATATAATACAGATAAATGAATAAAGCCAAGTATGATTATGATTTTTTAAGAATTATATTTTTTGATACAGATGGAACTTTTAAAATAAAAATACTTATAAAAAGAACTATTGGATATTACAGTTCCGTAAACTAATAGGTAACAAGCAACTGTCTACTTGTGAGAGTTTTGAACATGTGACAGTATACCACAATATAACATTTGCATATTCAGACACAGGAATTCATGTATATTAAAGAATAAAAATTATCATTAGATATTCAAAAGATACTTTAAAAACAGCAAGGAAAATTTATATTGAAATGTATATTATATAAATGATAAAAATTTTACTTTTTATTACTTTAAATAAGAGGATTATGGGGAAATGATGGTTATTCTTATACAGGAAATAGAGAGAAAAAATAAACCTTGTTCAATGTAAACAAGTCAATTTTACAGAAAATGAATATAATTTATGAAAATTATGTAATTACCCTTGCAAATATTTTAATTATAAACACTACTTAATTTATTACTACTACTACTACTTAATATTTTATTTCTTAATTTGTTGATAGTAAAATGTATGCAATTTTAACAAAGAAAAGAATGTTTTGAAAATACTTTTATAACATATTTCATTCATATGACATTGAAAAGATTCACAAACATTGATACAAACACATAGAAAAAAGTATTAGTAATAATTAAACAATTCTTTGTCAATTAAATAAAATACTTTAATCTTCAGAGATGTGAAATAATGGGCAATAGAAATCAAATATTTAAAATTAAAAATGTTAATACATACAATACCTAACAAATTTGTATAGATTTTTTATTTATACACATTAGATAAAGAAAATTATGAAAAATGAAAATTTATTGCTTTGATACAATTTACCATGAAAGTATTTTACATTTTTTAAAAATCCTTTTAGAACAAATTTGTTAAAAATGCAGTTAATTATGATGAAATAATGAACACTATTAACAAAAGTTTTCATAATAAGAACATCATTGAACTCTTCATTAAATAAATTTTTATATCCTTTACAATAATATTTTGATTGCTTTGGTATAGATTCAATCTGCTTTCTTAATGGGGTTTATTTTTTCTTGTATAGTATTACAGCTGCTTTGAGGAAATGTTAATTATTTTCAAATTCTAGCCAAATATATTCTACTGGGTTTAAATCGGGTGAGGAGAAGGAATTTTAATGACTTCTTTACAATTAAAAGCAACCACAATCGAACATTCAAGGTAATAAGTTTAGGATTGTTATTCTAATAAATTTTTTAGTCATTTCCTGAACTGAGATTTTCAGATAACACTTTTAAAAGTTTACTTACAATGTCAATATATGCATATTGATGCAAGGTATACAAAATAATTTCAAGCTTACTCACTTCAGAAGATAACATGAATCCCCATACCATAACTCTTTCATGGCTATATAAAACAGAAATATAATTTTTTTATGAAATCCTTCTTTCAATTTTCTTTACAAAATTATGTAACACTATCTCTGAATATATTTAATTTGTTTTCATCCACAAATATAATGTATAAAACAAATTTTAATGATTTTTGGCAAATGAAATTCGAAGTTTTGCCACTAGGCCATAACTGGCTAATCAAAAAAAAATTTTTTTCCATGTATTCAATAATGTTCTTACATTACTTACAATTTTACCATGAGTTTTATAGCAAATACCTTTTTTTTTTTATTTTTCACACAACTCATTTCATTGCATATGAGAAGTTTTCTTTCCTACCTAAATCTTGATTTACTTCTTAATCTATGATGTTTTTTATTATGTTTTGTGATTAAAAAACAATGAATAACTTTACTTTTAATAAAATTATGAAAAATGTTAACTCTTTTTTTTTTTGGATTCAAAATTAATAGTAAATTTATCGAATTTTTGCAATCAAAGTAGGTTACGTGATCTAGTCATGTTGATATTCCAATTATTTCGATAAATAACAGTTAAATACTGTAAATTGGCAATTTTATTTTTATAAAAAGTTGTTTGTGAAAATTTTTTCTTTAATATGATTGAAAGCAGACAATTGTAATGCAGTTGTATGGGGAAACTTTACATTGTTAATTTAAACTTTAAAGTATTCTTTTATAATTTTTCCAAAATGTGAAAAATAGGATTCAATAAACTATACTGTATTATTTGGATTAAATTTAAAATTTTTTCATGATGCAATCACTTACAGTATTTAATTTTTTCTACTTGTCTACAAATTATAAACAGATTCAAACAGAAATGAAAACTTTTGTAATTCACCGAATAAAAATATTAATCTTATAAATCTTTTCTATTTTAAGAGCATAATATTTAAAAATAAACATGATGGATGGACTATTAATTAATGATATACTTTGCATCAATTTAAGAAATTCATTTATTATTAGAATAAGCACCTACACAGACTCTATCATTAAGAGTATTTATTTAAAAAAATAAAAAGCCATATTTTAAAGGCATTTAATAACAAAATGCAAGAAGGTTAAAACATTTAATATTTATCAATGTTCATGAATAAAAACAAAAGACTATTTTAATTTTTATATAAGATATACAATATTACGCAAATGCGAAAAAAATTGGGAGTACATTAAAACATTTTTTTGATTAAAAATATAATAAACAACATATAATCTTAAATATTATGACTAGATTCCAAGTCAATGTTTGAGGACAAAGTTTTAATTATTTCATTAACAAATTGAAACCATTAAACCTACAATAAAAGTTTCAAATGTGTTATCCAAATGTTCTGATATTAATGCACAGCTTTTCCAAGATAAATAAAAGTTTTCATTAATATTTTTTGGCTATAATAGACATAATAAGATGAAATTTATAATGATGCAATAGCCACTTCCTTATTATATAAACTATGTATTTTAAATCATTATCTTGCTAGAACATGAAATTAGATCTCAATTCCAATTTTGCAATATTGTACTTCAAGCTTGCGTATGCATCAACATATGACATTTCATTCCCAATTCCATTAATAACAACTTTCAACATCTTGCAGCTAACATACTATTAAACTATCATCTACCCAACTTCACACTTAATTCTTTAGATGAAGCACTATTATTTGCCTCATTATTTAAAATATTAGACTTTTACTACAATGTCTGTCATTGTTAGAACTAATGAACTTACTTTTAATTCTGATTCTGATTATTTTCTGAGCTTTTAAGCATTATAAATAGTTTTTTTTTTTTTTTTTTTAAGAACTTTAAGCAGTTTCAGAAGAAAAAAAATTATAAAGTTTTAAAAGTATGTGAAGCAATTTTAAGAGTATTTGTTTTAGGGCTTATCTTTACTTGATGGTAAATTTTCCTCTGTGCTGTTAAACTCCAAATTCTATTTAGGCAGCTTATTTCTCCACCCCCTGTAACATGCTATCCTTTTTAAAGATTTGAACTATTTTTTGAAATTAATTCCAATTTCAACCAAATATTTAAGCAAGCTTTAACAATTTTAATTTCAGCAGTTAACGACTATTTTTCTCTCCCATAACATTGCTTCATTACAATTTCTCATTTTTACCTTCTTAATTCTTTGTAATAAAATTGTGGAACATGAAAACTGCTGATAAATAGTAAAAAAAAAACTCTTAATACTAATTTTAGCATTAAAAAATTATACATAAATGGCAGCTACATATATTTGATAAAATAATTACTATAAAACAAGCAATTTAAAAGGCAGACTCTTAATTTTGTGACTTAAATTTCTGCATACTCAGCTTCTAATAATTTGTGTGGGATAATTTTTTACACACTTTTACTATTTTTTCCCCTTATTTAAGAAGAATGATCAACATTATATGTTTTAAAGTGCCTACATTAATTGAATTTCAATTAATTTTCTTGTTACCACTTTTTTTTTTCTAATGATAATGATATAAGCAATCTGATACATTCCATATAAAAAATGTGTACTCTCAATTTTGGGAGTCATTGCACATTTATTAAAGTATAGAATATTGATTCATATAAATAATGAACTAATATTTAGTAGTTAGCATGAAATTTTTTTTTAATTTTAAAGAATATAATATTATTTATAAAGAATTGCACAGTAATATTCAGTAAAAGGAAGCCACATCATAATTAAATACATAACAAAGTATTCTCCTTTACAGAAAAATATAAACATAATAGTTTTTATAAATTTACTGTAAACCGCACTGTAAATAAATTTATGTTTAGAATGTTATATAATCCAAGTAATAATACCGCAATATTCTTTAGTAAAATCTTCCAAATGATCCATCATATGATTTAATTTCTGCTTTCTATCATCCATCGAAAACAAAAGTCTTGAATAAAAACAAACACAGTCTTTAAACTTTTAAAGGGTTTATAAAACTAACTGATGTGCTACCGTAACTATACAAAAATACCTCTTGTGTCATAATTTACAACAATCCACGACGTTACCAAAATTTTTTAATACCTATTTATACGCACTAGAACTGCACGCAATCTGCTAGCAAGCATATTAATTTAAAATAAAAAAAAACCTAGCAGTTTCAGAAAATTTAGTATAATAACTTGATATCTAAGTTGATGCAACATTTAAAATGCAGAAGTTTTTGAGAATAAATTAATCATATCATCATTGTTGAATAAAGAAGTCGAGTGCCTGAAAGCGAAGCGTTCATCTACTCTAGGGTTCTCCAAACTTTCCAGCCTTCGGGCCGTACTGATTACCCCAGTAAGTACCAAGGGCCAAAACTTTATTGAAGTCTTATAAAAATTTTCCACTGATACAATTTAATAATTTACAGAAATTTGCTCGTGGGCTGTTTTCTGTTTTTGGTACTATTATTTACTTGTGTGAGAAAACATTCTCCTAAATGAAGTACACGAGAATGTTTACAGATCTAAGTTAACCGATGAGCATCTTAAATCTCTTTTAATAATTGGTACAAGTAAAATTGACACAACTACAAACTATTGTCAGTGAAAAATTGAAATTACATAAATCTCATTAGTATTTTTTACAAGTGGATACTTCGCGATTTCATTCGCGTTAATTTAACTTTTCCGTTCATGAAGGATTTTCAGGACAAAAATCATATGCTTGATTGAGGATATATACATTCCAAACATCGATATACATACATAATGCGATACTCTTTACCCCAACATAATTACCGATGGTAACAGCGGGATGTTCACTAGTTTAGAATGTTAGTGGGATTCATTTCAATTATTTGCTAGTTGTCTATGCTTGTCATTAAGCTTTACCTAGCAAGTCAATAAAGCCGAGTTATTATCATTCTCTGTTTTTTTTATCCAACTTATTACAGCAACAATAAGCTATTCGCTGTCGCGGGCCGGATTGATGACACTGGCGGGCCGGATTTGGCCCGCGGGCCGTAGTTTGGCGACCCCTGATCTACTCAATGGTATGTGAAGGCAGCAGGAAAGAAAAGTCATGATAAATAGATAATAGTAATCGTATGATTTGAGAGGAAAAAAAAGAAGAAAGTAAGAAAAATGTAAATCATCGGTGATGAAAACGTAACAAGAAATTTATGATCAGTAAATATGCGTTGAAGTAAAATATCTAAAAAGTGATAAGTGAGCAGGAAATTATGGTGGTTTGAGGCTTCCATTCCATTTAGAAGTAGAGAAAGGATACTTGTATATACCATTCAATTGCGTAAATATAGTTTGTGCCTTGATGAGAGGGTTTTCGTAAGTAGCAATGGTATTGAAGAAATTTCTAGACAGTTTAGTAATATAGTTGTCAATAGAATCAATTTTTAAATCTTGATGAATTGTAGAGTTGCGGACAAACCAGGGTGCACCAGTGATAATACGAAGAAGTTTGTTTTGAATAATTTGTACAGATTTCTTGTTAGATTGTGCAGCTAGACCCCAGATTGGGGCAGCATAGGTAAAGATAGGCCTAAGAACTTGTTTGTAGAGAAGAAGTTTGTTTGACAAAGTTAATTTAGAAAATTTATTAATGAGAGGTAGAGTGAGATAAAATTTTTTCCAACATTTTTCTTTGATTTTTTGAATATGAGCTCGATTTGTAAGTTTATTGTCTATAATTAAGCCGAGATATTTAATATTAGTTGCCCATTCAATTTGTTGATCAAAAAGGGAGAGATTAACATATGGTTGTCTGGCGTGTCCTTTTCGGGAAATGATAGCTTGAGATTTAGAGACATTAATAGCGATGCGCCATTTAGTTAGCCAATCCTCTAGGATATTCAGAAAATTTTGAAGAGTATTGATGACATAAAGAATAGAAGCACCTTCGGCAAGAGCAGCAGAATCGTCAGCAAATAGGCAAGTGGAAATGTTAGTGCATTGAGGAAAGTCGTAGGTAAAGATATTGTAGAGAATAGGACTGAGCACGCTTCCTTGAGGTGTACCAGCACTAATACGACCGATTGTGGAGAATTCATTATGATGTCGAACTTGAAAGATTCTATTTTTAAGATAATTTGTAATGATAAGTGTGATCCAAGTTGGAAATTGAAGTTTGATCATTTTGTAGATCAGTCCATTGTGCCACAGTCGATCGAAAGCTTTTTTGACATCTAGAATGACACCTCCTGTAAAAAATTTATAGTTATATCCTTCAGTGATGATATTGGTGACACGTAGAAGTTGATGACAAGTTGAGTGATGTTGACGGAATCCAAATTGTTCTGCTGGAATTATGGAATTTTTATCGCAAAAAGAAGTAATATGTTTCACTAAGAGTTTTTCGTAAAGTTTTCCTACACAGCTAAGGAGACTGATGGGCCGATAATTTTGAGGAAATTTCCTATCTTGGCCAGGTTTAGGGAACATGATGATATTTGCTTTTTTCCAGATAGGAGGGAAGTAGTGATATTTAGTACAGCTGTTGTAGATTTTTGCAAGATGAGTAAGGGCATTAAGGGGGGGAGGGGGTACATTAAGGCTTTATTTGGAATGTTGTCAGGTCCAGAAGATTTCCGAATGTTGAGATTCTTGATTAAGTTAATTATGTCAGATGGAGAAAAAAAAATATTGTTATGATAATTTTGATGATCAGCTAGAAAGGAAGTTACTGTATCTTCAACATGTTCAATTTGTGAGTAATCGCAAGGCTCAGTGTTTTCTTGAAAGGAGAGTTCAAGGTTTTCAGCAAAAGAGTTCGCTTTATCAGAAGATGAGAATATAAGTCCCGAGGATTCAACCAGTGGAGGAATTTTGGGATATTTTTTGGTAAAATGTTTGTTAATTTTGAAGACAGAATTATCTTCTGGATTTAGGTCAAATAAAAATTCATTCCATCTGTCATTTTTTAATTTGTGAATCATTTGCTTTATTTCTTTTTGAAGCTTGTTGACGGATTGCTTTAACGGAGGAAACCTGGTATCTTGCCATAATTTTCGAATTATGTTTTTTTCCGCAATTTTAGAGGTGATTTCAGTAGGAAGTTTTTGGTGTGGTGTACAGAGTTCTTTAGATTTGCTAGCAAGGTTGATAGCAGAAGTAACAGCATAGTTGAATTTATCAATTATTTTGTCAATATCTTGAATATTGGAGATAACTGGATTACCAGGAATGCTTTGAGAGAGAATTTTAGTAAAAATATTCCAATTGGTAGTTGTGATTATTCTATTGAGGAAGGGCGTAAATGAATTATGAGAGACTTCAACCATCACAGGGTTATGATCACTGGAAAGATCGTTGATAGACGAAGCAGGCCCGGCGTTTAAATTTTTAAGAAGTGCGATGTCAAGAGTACTATTGCAGGGATTGTGAAGGCAGAAATATGTGGGATCATTAGGAGCAATAACATTGAATGCATTAAGATTTGTTCAATCGAAGAGAATAGAACCATTTATGTTGCTGCGCCCATTATTCCATGCAGGATGCTTGGAATTGAAGTCACCAAGTAGAAGTACTTGTTGATTGGAGTTAATTAATCATATATACACTCCGAAACTATTGCTGTTGTTGATCTTCAATTAACAATTTTTAAGTTGATTGTGCTCCTGAATGACTGGCTTAAAATTAGTAAAAAAAAAAAATAAACAAAAATTTTATCAAAAAAAGTATCCCGAAATTCCTCCACTGGTTGGATCCCGAGGTCTTATATTCTGATCTTTTCATAACGGCTGCTCTTTTGTTGAAAATCTTTGAAGAAAACACTGAGCCTTACAATGGCTCATAAATTGAGCATGTTGAAGATACAGTAGCATCCTTTCTAAGTGATAATCAAAGTTACCAAAATAATATTTTTTTTCTCTTTATGACATAATTAACTTAATCAAGAATCTAAAAATTCGGAAATCTTCCAGACCTAATAATATTAAAAATAAAGCTTTACTGTCTCTCCCCCTCATTGCCATTACTCATCTTGCAAAAATCTACAATATTTGTACTAAATTTCACTACGTCCTTCCTATCTACAAAAAATCAAATATCGTCATGCTTCCTAAATCTGGCAAAGATAGCAAATTTCCTCAAAATTATCGGCCCATCAGTCTCCTTAGCTGTGTTGGAAAACTTAATGAAAAATTCTTATTGAATAAAATATAAATAAAATATAATATAAATTTTTTGCAATAAAAATTCCATAATTCTAGCAAAACAATTTGGATTTCTTCAACATCACTCAACTTATCATCAACTTCTAAGCTTCACCAATAACATCACTGAAAGATTTAATTATAAATTTTTCACAGAAGGGTCTTCCTAGATGTCAAAATAGCTTTCGATTGATTTTGGTATGATGGTCTGATCTACAAAACGATCAAACTTCCATTTTCAACTTGGATATCTCTTATCATTATAAGTTATCTTAAAAATAGGACTTTTTAAGTTAGACTTCAAAAGGAATTCTCCACGATCGATCGTATTAGAACTGGCACCCTCAAGGAAGCGTGCTCAGTCCTATCCTCTACAATATCTTTGTCTATGACTTTCAATGCACTAACATTTCCTCTTGTCTATTTGCTGACGATTCAACTGCTCTTGCCCAAGGTGCTTCTATTCGTTATGTTTCTCCCTCCATACTAGCCTTAACTCTCTTTCGAGTTCGTAAATTTCCTGTTACATTTTTATCACCAATGTTTTACATTTGTCTTTCTTTTTTTCCCTCAATTCCTACAATTATTATTATGTGTTCATCCTGATTTTTCCTTCCTACTTCCATCACATACGAGAAGAAGAACACTTCGCTCTACTTCTTTATTCAATTTAGTAGTAGTAAACTACTACGTGCTTTGACATGATATTTCACGATTCATCAAAATTAATCACTCGTATTTCTTTTCACGTCACTTTCGCGTGAGAGTAGGAAAAACGTGTCCTTGGATTAGAAATCATGGATCCTTGCTCGGTCCCAGCATTTAATGTAATACCAAAGCTTGTAAATGATTTTTTATCCATGTGCATGTGTTAATATTACAAAGTGTGTTGTGCAGCTTGAACAAAACTGACTCTTGTTTCATTAAACTCATTAATCAATCAAGTCCAATGATTATTTTTAAGGACTTGGAATGAGTTCTTACAGACATTTACAGACATTACAGACACTTTTAACCGTTCTTAATTAGATTAAAGTATTCATTGTTTTTATCCTTATACTTGAGGTCGTATTTCAAATTGATTTCCAAAGTCAGTCCAAAACTGCCCCTTGTGACATAGACTACCTCTTCAAAGCCTACTTAACTTCACCAATGTGAATTTTATAATATTAAATAGCATAACTTTTATTAATTTTATTCTAATGTAATTAAAACAGTATCTTTTATTTATTTATTATTATTTGTTTATAATTTACATTTTCTGAGGCTACAGTTATAAGTTAGAGTAAATCCCCAAACCTCATCATTGCTACACTCAAAAGAAAAAGCTTCATTTGCTAGAAAAATCATTAGCCCGACACATTAATCTTTAAGAAAGTGTGAGTCTTCTATTTACTCGGAAATTCATTATTGAAGATCGTGAAATCATGGATAGTAAGTTTATAATAATACCATTTTCCATCAGCCAGTCCAATTGATTACTGACAATGCAGTCTCTGAAAAAAATATATAAGCACCAGCCCTTATTTGAAATTTGACCAAATATAAATTCGGTCATGTGGAGAAGAGCATCAAGGAATGAGAATCATTTCATTGTATTTATTGTTTCCCACAATTTCGAGGGCGTTTACATGCTCAAAGCATTGCCGCACATTGTTGTGATCTGCTGCGTAGGCGCAGTGAAAGCAAACTAAAAAGGGGAAAAATATTTAAAGTAAGCACGGGAAGAATACAATGCTATGATAATTTGCGTATACACAATGGCTGCAAGATAATGAGGTGAAAAATGTTTAAACTGAGCCACACAGAGGTATATTGTTATATTCTGTTGCATATGCTCAGTGAGAATAAACCAGAAAAGTGATAAATGATTCTATCGCTCAAGTCAGATATAAATTATTTTGTTCTGTTGGGTGTTCACAGTCAGACAGAACATGTAAAATGATAAATGTTTCTACTGCACATCTGCTAACATCATAAAGAAACAAATGGTGATGTGCCAAAAGGACAGCCATCATATAGATGCAAATGCATTTCTTTAATCCTTATGCTATGCGAATTTGCTTCCAAACCTAAATCCTCTAGATCTTTTTCTTTATAATATGAAACTTTTGATGCTTACCACAATGCCACACCCATGTAAATAAATTGCCTCAACCAATGTACTATTCCAATCATTTCACAAGTGCATTTTTCCCAAATACGGGACTATGTCAAAATATAGCTAACATCTTTAAATGAATAAAATAAAGAATGAATTTGAACAAAATGAACTAAATATCTTTTCATAGTTGAAGAACAATGAAACCCAAAAATGTTGAAAAGCAATGAAATGATGTTGCTACCAACATTAAAGCTGTCATCAAAATTTAGATGTCTTTTTTCCAAATACTATTCTATTTAGGGGGCTAATGCTGGCATATTTTAAAGATTTGTAAATATACTGAATAATATTTAAGAACATTGTAAAGATTTTTCTTCACAAAAAATGGGTAACTGTGCTAAAAATTCTCTTTCATACGAAAGACAGTTTTGAGCATAAAGTTCTATTTTTTACCATTCCTATTTGCTTAAAGAATTAATAGCCTTTCCCAATGCACAATTACTTTCAAAGTATAGTGTATTGGATGCCAAGCTTTAAGAAACATATATCGTCAACTGCAGAAACTTTTCAATCCGTGAGTGTGTAGTGTGGACAGTTCATGCATTTTCAGTATTTCTAAATATCGAGCAAAGACATGGCTCTTGCTACACTAACTGTCATCAACATCTAGGTGGCAACATTTCGCTAGTAGTTGAGCTGGAGTAGACACTAAATCGTGCTTGAGGCAATCCCCAAGTTCTCGGCATTGAACTCAACCATCAGAAATCCTCAAGACACGAAAAGATCTTGGGGATATCACCCTTTACAGCTAGCAACATCTAGAGACCTTGATCTTTACAAGTTTAACGCCTTCAGATTTCGGCTCTCACTTCTTGTAAGGTCTACTTACCTCGAAGGAGAAATAATACTTTTGCATGGCTGAACATTCAATGAGTTTTCGATCCAATATTCTGTCAAGCTAACAATAAAAACTACAACCAACGGATCTTGCAGAGTTAAAGCTGTCTCTACCAGACAAATATCGCTGTACTGCTGCAGAGTCCGTCTGAGCAGCAGTACAGTGATCCACGAATCCAGTATCATGAATTTAGATTATAATGGATTTTATCAAGGCAATGTGAGGGTTAAAATTCTCAAATGAGAGCAAACTCTTAAAAATGGATCTATGATTTGCAAGATTCAACACTCTGCTCGTATACAGAATATAGAAATCAGGTTTTATCAGGGAAACCCAGAGTACACTGCTTTTAGACTGGTGTAAATAGGATTTGATAATAGACATCTTCAACACCCCACTTCCTCCAGTTAGGTTCTTAAAAATATTACAATATTGCCAAAACTTGAAATCTCGGAGATTTTAACATTTTTTTAACTTAACGGAACCAGGTACATTTTTCCCAATAAAACAACGCCCCGAATATAATTGCCATCCAACACATTAACAAAAATTGTAGTGTAGGAAGCATTATTTGTTTCAGTGCTACATGTCACCCGTGGCAGTAACAGAACACTTCTAATATACGCTGATTGCATTTATTGCACACTTACCTTTGAATCGACTTAAATTTTTCATTGTAAGACACTCTATTATCTTCGTCACTTTTCTCCAAAATCTCTGCAAGGTTTTCAAAGCAAATATCTTTGCAGTAGGCACATGCACGGTTTACGGATATTTTAAAAGTGATGCTGCCGTTTTCAAACTCTGTCTCCAATGATACATCTATGAAATGTATATTTGGCAGACTTCACAGGGTTTCCATAAAATATCGAATGTCAGCTAAAAAAATCTCCCCAGACGTCGTTTCTACATTTATGGGTATAATTTCCATATTTCCGTGAGTCTCTTTCTTTACATAACTGTAACGGCTGATGTTATTTGGAGTACCGAGGGTAATACCCTGTACCTCTATATCAATAATTTATATTTTAAAAGTTACAAAATTATAGAAATTCAAAATATTAAAAATAATTAAAGAAGAAAATTTTATAGAGCACATACTCAGTAAAGAATTCAAAGATGAAATAATTAGGATTAGTAAATCAATTCAAGATTTAAAATAATAATTAATAATGAAATTTCTTTAAATTTAAAATAACTATATATGACAATAAAAAGAAATATAAGATAGCCAGTTACGATACAAAACCTGATCATGGAATCATAACGAAGAAAGGAAAGGAAAGAGGGCAGAGTTTGTTTACAAAAAAAACAGAACATTGCAAAGTTATGATACAAAACCTGATCATGGAATAATAAAGAAGAAAGGAAAGGAAAGAGGGCAGAGTTTGTTTACAAACAAAACAAAACATCGCAAAGTTCCCATAAAAAAAACTGATCATGGAATAATAAAGAAGAAAGGAAAGGAAAGAGGGCAGAGTTTGTTTACAAGCAAAACAAAAAATCGCAAAGTTCCGCATCGAAACAACCTGAACGAAAGCTGCGCGGATTCAGAAGAAACTGAAGCGGACTTAAGGGAAAAATTGTTTCTTCATTCTTCGGACGGAGTTTGATAGTTCTCTTTCTGATTCTCTTTACGTTGCGTTTCTGCGCCAGACAGTGGAAGCCTTAAAATCCTACTAGTGTACTTCCACAGTGGCCGATGAAACCTGTGACACATTCACAGTTGAATAGTTTTCTTTATGTGTTCGTTATGTAATTGTTATTTTCTTATTTTCTTTTTCTTTTTTTTTGTTCTAATGCAACTGGCAAACACTTAAGACAATTGTCTTGGATGCCTTAAGGCAAGCGCTACACCGATGTTACTCACTTAGCACTACCCAGAGGCGCGTGCAGCTTGAAGATAAGCTACGGACGCGGAATAACAATACCTCCGCAATGCTCTACTATCCTATTAGACCGGGACCTAAGGTTTAAAGTGGATTCCGAACCACTATAAACATCCACGGCACCGCCGGGACTCGCACCCGAAACCTGTGATACCGAGGCCTGTGGCCCTCATTATGTAAATCTTAAAAATTATGAAATAGATTTGTCTTTTTTATATGGACAAGGTTGCGATGATGCAACTTTCATGAGCAAAAAATTTAATGGAGTACAAACAATCATTTCAAAATTATATCTTCGCCCACTATATATACATTTCTGATTTCACAGTTTGAATTTGAAAATAAGAAATGCTATAATAGTGAAAGATATTAAAAAAGCATTGAATATAATTGATAAAATTTATAATTTTTTTTTCACTCTCCGACAAGGCAAAACTTATTGAAAGCAAAAACTGAATATGTCCCGGAATCCAACAGGAAAAAATTACGTCAGCTATGTCCTACTGAATGGATTGAAAGCAATATGTCAGTGACGAAAAAGCTAGAACTCTCATGTGCCATAGTTAACAACCTGAAAGAAATAATGCCTTAGAAATACATAGTTTAAAGTTGAAATTTTATTACATGTATTCATCCAAATTAATTATTTAGCATCTTTGCATGTATTAGAAAAATTGTTCGGATATACATCTCATCTGTGCAAATCGTTACAAAAGTCTAATAACGAACTTTAAATTTTAACTGCATTAAATTTTACTGTATTGATGACACTGATTCAGCATTGATGATTTTACTGCTCAAAGTAATTGTATGTGAAAAGACGAAATTTACTTAAAAAAAAAAGATTAAATAATACTTAAAAAATTTAAATGAAACTTAAAAATCCTAGAATTATCTGATAACAAATATCAGCCGATTCTACAGTCCAGTGAACAATATTTATAACATTTTTAAATTAATTGTTGAGCCAATTTAAAAAAAGGTTTATTAAACACTAAAACTATATTACTAAAATTTGATGCACATCTTCCAAGAAACAAAGTTACATGACTTTACAGATTTGTGTAGATTTTATAATGTTTCTTTTAGACCCGCATAAAGACCATAAAACTCTATGTAATAATTATTAAAAAAGAAATCATTAAGGTAATTTGCAGCAATAAAAAATTCAAAGAATTTAAAGTTTAATTTGGAACAGATAGAGCAATATTTCTAGAAAATTAAAAAAAAAAAAAAAAAAAAAAAAAAATATGGAACATATGGGAAAGAAAGAAAATTAAATAAAATTTTAAAAAGGAAACAATTAGAGATCCATCGTACGTGTCTTTCAAATTAAGATTATAACTAAAAAATTTTAAAGATTAGACAATCATAAAAAGAGAGATAAACATTTAAAAAATTAAAATTGATAAATTAGAAAAATATTAAAGTAGCGATTGAACTAAACATACTTACGGAGAGGGAAAATGACTATTGGGGTTACAGGTTTCTGGTTACAGGTTTCTGGTTACAGGTTTCTGCTACCCTCTCCTAGGACAGGGATGGGCAAACTAGGGTCCGCGGGCCAACTCCGTCCCGCCGGAAGGTTCTATCCGGCCCGCGGATAGAATGTTAATTTACCGGTCAGAGGCAAATTAAAGAAATATATATTTATATATTATCTATCCATCTCCTTTTCTACTTTGATTAAATATTTTTTTTCTCCTTTTTTTTTTTCAAAGGACTGATGATCTTTTCACTTTCTCTATTTTTGTTCTACAAAATATAAATCGACGGAAATAGCAAACACAGACAGCTTTCAATCGGTAAGGAGTTAAAAGCGGAAGTTCTTTGTTAGTTATAGCTGTAGATTGGCGCCAACAAGCGTTATCCCTTTTTCGGGGAATAGACATATGGGAATCCAATATAGGTGAATTAGACCTCACATGTGGCAGAATGCGCATTTTGAGCTCCAGCCAACGGCTTTTTCTTTTGGCGCGAGTTCTAATATTATTGATTGTGTCATTTCCCCAGGTTAAATTCAATACCATCAGTAAATGAAAAGAAGCTTAAGAATTATGAAGATGGCTTGAAAAACTGCGTTTGGAGTTCAAACACAGATTTCAAGATTTAAGTGCCATTCAAACAGAATTTGATATTTTTACCATGCCTTTCAACGTAATTATTGAAGCATAGGTCAGATTTGCAGTTTGATTTAATTGAGTTGCAATCTAACAATCATCTCAAGCAGTTGTTTCTAAATATGCCAAAATTAGAGTTTTACAAATCATTATCGAAAGTAAGTTTCCCAAATTTAATATATAATTAGAAAGAATTATTTCAGAAGAAGACTGACAGATGAGCATTTAGCCTCATTCTTTAGAATCAGTACATCTCACTTCGAACAGAAGGAACTTTTAAAAATGAAATCGCAATTTCATTCATCTCATTAACATATTTAAATTATTAAGTAAGGGAGGTATATAATTAACATATTTAAGTAAGGGAGGTGCGTCAAATTAATGAATATGGAATAAGAAGCTAATGTTAAGAAATTGTCTGAAAACAATTAACATTGAGCATACACATATCGGTAACTATACTTATTAATCAAGAATATTTCATTATCTATATGTGATATTCTTTATTCCCTGTTCATTCAAATATACAATACAGGGGTGCCATTGGCCATGATGCTACAAATATATACGTATATATATATGAAATGGAAATCCAGTTACACAAATATAAATACAATACATACTCAATGCAATATGCTTTTTCTACATTCATAACATAAAATAATTTCAACTTCGTTAATATTTAAATCATGTTACAATATTAACTCAATAGGCAATTTTTTTCATTCATTAAGTTGACTTCGAAATAATGTGGTAACTTGTACAACGTGGGAATTAACAGTAGCTTCTGCGTAACCGCATTGCAGCAGAGTCGTAGAGTAATTATACAATTCTTTTTTAATTCGGTAAATTTATTTTTTAAGTAACTATTATAAATTAATTATTCTTTCAAAATTTACCATTTTTTTAGTTTTTTTTAATATTATAGTAATGTCCAGAATTAGCTGAATAATTTAATGTACATTTCCAATACTTGATGACAATTTAAGTTTTTTTTTTTTTTTTTTTTCCAATGGCAGATTATGAACAGTTACAAAACAACGAAAAATAAAAAATAAAAAAAGAACAGAGAAAACAACAAAACATGCTGCAACAGTGTTCATTAATCTAACATATCTCTAGCCTCCCAATATCGCTCGGCGAGAAAATTCTTGCTCAGGGCAGGACAGTGCAGTAGATGTGTGGAGTCCATAGCCTCTCCAGAGCTGCACAGAGTGCATATCGGGGAAGGAACAATTTTGAGTCTGTAAAGATGTTTTACGCATGCAGTCATGTCCAGTGGCTAGTCGGAAATGTTGCGACTGCTCTACGCCTTGGAACATTGCATAGATTTGGGATGGCATTCTTCCAGGACTTTTGGGAAACACGGTTATAGAAGTCTTCTTGAGCACGGACTTTAATTGATCTTTTGATGATATTTTTGATAGAGTGGAAGGGTATAGGACGAGATATTTTTTGTGTGATTAAAGCCCCCTTTTTAGCCAGGAAGTCGGCTTTCTCATTGCCTGGAACCCCACAGTGGGCAGGAACCCACCGGAGGACTATAGTTTTTTCAAGTGATGCCGGGTTTTCAAGATGATAACTGCAATCCAATATGTCTTGGGTCTTAGGAATATTGTTAGAAACAATAGCTAACAGAGCAGCTCTAGAATCACAGAGGATAACAGCTCTTGTGAATTTTTCCAGATGGCACTGCAGCTGGGACAGAGCTGTACGAATCGCAGCAATTTCGCCAAAAAACGCAGTACCTCGTCCAACAGGGACATAGAAAGAAAAAATTTCTGAAAAAAATCCGGCACCGGCGTTAGGGCTATCAGACAGGAGGGATCCATCGGTAAAGATTCTGAGCCACTCTGGATCAGTGTAAAGAATGTTTAACATTTTTAGAGCAAGTGCTCTCAAAATAGAAGTGTCTTTATTACTTCTTGTAATCTTTTGCCCCAAATCAAGATTAATGCAGAAAGATTTCAAATGCACTGGATTTTGGGGTGGAATGAGTAATTCTGGTTCGTGATTTAAACCAAGTGAATTTTTTAGCTGGAGGACTACCTGCAGAAAGCCCATCTGAGTCTTTAAATTTCTGATCAGGTCTTGTTTGACTTCATTACAGAGTGAAAAACATCCTGGTACTCTGGTGATCTTTTCCCACAGTATTAAGGCCTTGTCCTGAATAACTGTTCTCAAGGGCTTATCACCAGTCAACATGAGCATGGCATCCATCGGGGTGGACTTTGCAGCTCCAGCAACAATTCGTAAGGACTGATTTTGGATTTTCTCCAGAGAAACAAGGACATTTTCTCCAGCCACAACAAGTGGTTCGCAACAGTATGTCAAAAGGGGGAGAATGAACGTGTGATAAGTTTGGAGCATGGTTTGTCCTGAACAACCCCATCTTGCCCCAGCAAGTCGTTTGAGGGCACTGAGTCTCTTCATGGCACGGTTAGAAATATCTTCTACATGGTGTTTCCATGTTAGTTTGCGATCAAACGTCACTCGCAGATATTTAAAATTATCACACAAAAGAATTCGAATGCTTTTATACTTCAGCTGAAGATCCAAAGTTCGATGCATAAGTGAAAAAGTCAAGCAATATGATTTATTCAAGTTCACTTCCATATTGTTAATATCACACCAAACCCCCAAAGCGTTCAAAGCAGCAGAGAGTTTAGTCTCTATGCTTTTCACAGCATTTACTTTTTTGGAAACTGTCCAGAAGACCAAATCATCAGCATATAACAGGCATTTGACTCCAATAATTTCTGTTATTTTCGTAATCAAATCATTGATGTAGATGTTAAAAAGGGAGCAACTACTAACAGCACCTTGTGGGAGGCCTGTTTTCAGGATCTTAGATTTTGAAAAGTAGCTGCCATATCTGACTCTGAAAGAGCGCTGGCACAGAATGCCTTTTATCCAATTAAAAAGATTTGCTCTAATACCTAGTTTTGACAGTTTCAGTAGAAGGAACACCCTCCATACATTGTCATAAACCGACTTGAGGTCAATAAAAACTGCTGTCAGGACGTGGTTGTTATCAAGGGCGTCTTTGACACATTGGTTCAGGAGGGCAACATGAGGATTAGTAGATCTGGAACTTCTAAACCCCGCCTGCTTCTTAGCGATAAATCCATTAGTTTCCAAGTAGTAGTTAAGTCTTCTCACAACAATTTTCTCCATTGCCTTACCTGCAATACTGGTAAGCGATATAGGTCTATAGTTCTGGAGCATATTAGGATCTTTGCCCTTCTTATGTATGGGAATAATGATAGAGATTCGCCATTCAGCTGGTACAATACCTGTATTCCAAATTAAATTGGAAAAGGTCCAAACGGTTTCGAATGCATTAGGGCCGAGATGAGAGAGAAACTCTGAATGGATTCCATCTCCGCCAGGAGATTTACCACTGTTAAGGTTTCTTAGAGCATAGGTCAATTCGTCTCGAGTTATGGGTGCATCAAAAACTAATTCAGTACAAGGTTCAAATTCTGACCGCAGAAGTGTAGTTTTTGTTTAACAGCGGATGAATGTATTTTAGAGTAAGCGTGTTTGCTATTGACCCCACAGAAATACTGTGCTAAAGCATTCGCTACTGAAGAGTCCGAGGAGAGTTTTTATCTCCAGCTGTAAAGGATTGTTTAGGTGAGCCAACTGGATCATTCATTAGGTTGCCTATAAATTTAAAAGTTCTCTTACTATCAGATTGGTCGTTTATATTTGAGATAAATTCATTAAATGAGGATCCTTTACTGCTAGTTAAGACCTTCCTAAAGCATGCAGGTTGTTTTCTCCAAGCTTGAACATCGCAAGGGCGGGAGGTCAACTCCGCCTTTCTTCTAAGCCTGTCTCTCTTAGCTTTCAGTGAGGCCAGTTCATCCGTCCAAAAAGATTTATATTCCTTTTGCCTTCCTCTAGGGATAGATCTCTTAGCACAAGATATTATTGTGTCTTTAATAATTCTATAAATTTTATTAGGATTTAAAGAAAAGTCAAGTTTATCACTGCTAAAACCATGTTCTAATAAATTTGTAAAGAGAGGCCAGTTTGCCTTCTTAAAATTCCATCGATTCCATCGATCATTCCAATTCCAATTCCATCTAGAAACTTTTGATCTTGAAAAAGGTCTCTGATCTGCTCTTGGAATCTCGATTTCTGCAAGCACCTGTCTATGTCCCGCGCCAGGGTCCTTCAGGACGCTAAGTTTTGTGAGTTAGTATAGGTCGTCAGTGACCATTAACAGATCTGGAGTTGTGCTTCTACCATTGCAATGCAGATAGGTGTGGGGATCCTAGTATATTAGTTCGAAAATCGTCGAGCACAAGAAGTCATGGACTCTCCGTCCTGCTTCATTTGTGTCAGAATATCCACAAGAGGGAGAATGGGCATTAAAATCGCCTATGAAGATTGAATGTTTTAAGTGGTTGACATAAGAGAAGTTAGGTTGGTTACGAGGAGGGCTATATATAGCCAGGATTTAAAAATGAGCACCACTTTTCCAGACATCCAGATGCACGACTTCACTTTTATCACTATCAGTCCCCAATGCTTTCAAAATACGAAAATCAGTTGTCAATTCTCTCTTTACACCAATCAGAATGCCACTGGCAACTTGTCTAGATTTTTCAAGAACATAAAGAGAATATCCTTTAAAAGGATAATATTTAAGGTTTTCGGTTGTCAAATTAGCCTCCATAATAGTAAATACATCAATATCCTTCTCACACAGAGTCAGCAAAAGTTCTGCGCGCTTGGATTGAGACAGTCCACCGGCATTCCACTGTAGCACACGAAGAGGGGAGGGAGACATAATGCCAAGTTGTAGATCTTTTAGCCACTGAAAAGTGTTATCAGGTGCACCACGGGGAGGTAGATCTACTGCACACCATTTATTTGCTACTTAGCCGCTCATAATTATATTAAACGAAGGACACAAAATGCAGAATTTTCATGAAAAATAACACAATAGTTAAAAAAAATAAATAAATAAATAAAAAAAAGCACAGACACAACAGGACGAAGATACAACAACAAAAAAAAACCACTGTGAATATCCAGGCGGGTACACCACGCCTATAAAATACACAAAAAGCACAGAGAAGAAGACCACCGTCGAAGGCGTAAGGTAGAAAACGACGAACGATAAGTCACACGGACAGAAAAATATAGTTTTCCAGCGAATGCAGGTTCATGGTAAAAAAAAAAAAAAAAAAAATATTTTTTTTTTTTAAATAACGTATATAAAGGATTAATATTATACGACAATTTATTGCGAATTGAATTAGTTTGCCAGTTCTTTGTCATATTTTTAATTAATTTTAATCAAATTTTACGTTATTATGCTAACAACGAAGTGTTTGGCTGTCTTTTACATTAATAATTTTAAATGCGGAAGTCACCATGGTGCTTAAATTTCCCACACTTTCCATTTAATCATATTCCCTTGTATGTTTATTCCTTTTTTGCGTTTTACTGTTTACGGAATCTATGAATATTTTTTGACTTTTCGTAATTTATCTTTCTAAACTCACTGATCGCATGTCTTCGGAAATGCCAAACAAATGTGGATTTTAACTTCGGAAGAGATAAACAATCACAAAAAATAATAATAAATAAAATAAGACAGCGAATACAAAATACAAATAATGGATCAATAAAATAAATTAAGGGTTTTAAATCTACCATCAGGCTTTTAGGGGGAGTTTTCCGGTATTATTTCCCGCACGATATACAAATGCGGGACCGATTCAAATGAAGTATGTCTCAGCCGATTACAATTCAAATCGGATGCATTCCCCCTTCGGATAGGGAAGATAAGCGTTATGGTTTCCCTCTTGCTGAGATTATCAAGTACCCTTCAAGATGTCACAATAAATTATTTCATTCACACTCACACAAATAATTTCATTTAAAAGTTTTAATTATTTCAAATTTATTTTCTTCCTAGTATTTAAACAATTTTAAAATTCAGTTTTATCAATAATTTATGATGTTGTTATTATTTTTATATCTACATGCTTGATTTAAATTTAAAATAAGGCTGTTATTTATTATTATTATCCTTGTTATTTACATCTAATATATTTATTAAAATCACATTTTTGTAACTTACCTTGAGAAAAAGCATTTTTTTTTTAAATATTAACTTTTTTTTTAAATATTAACTTTTTTTTAAGTATTATTTTTTTAATGTTCATTTATTTCTGCGGAATTATTAATAATTACAGTTGTCGAAACAAAACATTTTTCAAAATATGGAACTATATTTGGAATAAGAATGATTACATTCTCAATAATTTTTTGAGATTTTCAATTGATAGCTCTTATTTGAGAAGAAATCTATTCTAAAAGAATAAATATAAGAAAGCAAAGAAGAGAAACAATAAAATTTTTATAAAGTGTTAATAATTTAGCATTAGCTAAAAAATGTATACGAGAGTTGCTGAAAATTTTAAGCTATAAGTACGCAAACAAATAAATAAATACATAATGGTCACTTTAGCTTCGTTTGAAATGACGTACAATGTTTACTAATTGATTCTTAACGAATCAGAACACCAGATATTGTCTCAAGAGATTTTTTACTCACTTATAGCGTACTATAAAAAGTCTACTTGGGTTGTCCCCAACCATAGACACAATTCTTCTAATGGTGGCACTATAAAGAATAATAATGTCAATAATTTTTAATTTTTTGGGAAATAATTTAAATTATAATAATTTCATATGAATATTAATAATATTCATAATTTCATATGAAATTTTAATATAATAATTTCATATGAAATTTTAGTGCCACTATTGGCTCATATATTTAAAGAATATTTGAAAAAAAAAAAAGGAAGAAATAAATAAATAAGAAATCTATCTATATTCTATGACAACGTATTTATAATTATTTAAATTACAATTTAAAATTACATGAAATATTAATCTGTAATTAATGCCATTAACTGATGTAGAACAGCATTAGTAAGTAATTTTTTTTTATTATTACTAGAAAGGTTTGTTTAAAAAAATAAGAAAATATTCAACGAATTCTTAATTTTCATTGCATTTTCATTTCATTATTTCGTATTTTCAACCAATTTGAGCAATAATGTATATAAAAAGCAATCTATCTAACGTTAACGTCCATCTAGAACGTCATTATAGTAAAAAACATTTTAATTAAATCAGACAATAAATAAAAAATTACATTGAATCGAGGAAAAATTTAAAATGAATAAAAATCTAACAATAAATTGCTGTTACTAAAAAATTAATTTGTAAAAATGGCCGTTTGTTACAGTCTTGAGGATAATTTATTTTTTTTATATTAATTTTTTTTTTTGAATAACATATTTAAAAATGATGAAAAACACGAAAATAAAATGAACGTTTCTAAAATACGAATGCTGACAAGAACACAAGCAAGAAAAAATAAAAATTTATTCATAAAAATTTGAAAAGCAACACGAATATGGGAATTTTATATATTCTAATAAGAAAGAAAAAATTATGAAAAAAAATAAATAAATAATAGAACAAGAACGACATAAAATTTTCCAAAATATTTGAAACCGTTTCCTACCGTCCCGACCTATGAACTCAAAGTCCAATTAAGGCAATGAAGCAGCAAGTAAACTTCTCAGTGCTACAATTAAGCGACTGAAGTTGTCAAGAAATCGGCCATTTGCATATAATTCTCAAGATATTGTGCAACGGTTAATTAATCAGCAAAACTTTATTACTTTAATTGCGTAAGTACCCCAAAAACTTCCTAACCATTTTATTTCTTTGTAATTCAATATTTAAACTGAAGATATGTAAAAGAATAAGTTCAAAAAATTATCTGTAGAACTGTTGTAAGTTAAGAAGACATAGATGTAAAAGTTTTCGGATTAAGAATTTTTAATGAATTATGTAGTCAGAATCACTTGTAAAATGTTTTAGTATTATTTTATGCAATATAATTTGTAATTTCTGTAGTATATACTTTGTTATACATCATAATATTAGGTACGTATTCATCATAACTAAACCCAATTGCTTCGCCATTTTTTTTTGTAATGTATGAACATCATCAACAATAATGCAATCATATATGTATTTTTCACTGAATAGGCCCTTTTCATATATTTATGTCAAATTTATCAATATTTATAATGTTTTTTTTTTTCTCTTGTATCGTCGAAAAATATCCGAAGAAGCATTGTCGACTTGATTAGACATGGTTGAATGTTCGACAACTGTTGTCAAAATTTGGAATCTACTAGAGGAAAAGGATGATACAATACGACTTTCTTATGCAAAAAAAATATTTTCTTCTTCAATTAATATTTAATAATAGACTATATGTATCTTTTTTCTGCATTGTGTTAACATTGGAGATACTAGGTTGACATTGATGTTTACTTTCGATTTAACTGCATTTCATATGACTGTCAAACTAGTAGCTGACAACTGTTAACCAGTTCACCTAGTAGTTGGGTTCAGTTTTCAGAACCAGTATAAATCAGAAGGATATCATTAACAATAAAAAAATTACCGTTTTTCATAGTCTTGTAAATAATTTATTATTGACATAGGTATTTCCTTTTTGTTCATCCATAATTTAAAATAACATCAAAGAAAGTTGAAAAACGGTTGGGTTTGTAAATGAGGTGCAAAATGGATTGCTATTGCAAATAATAGCAATTACAAAGTTATATATGAATCACAATATTTTCATATGAAATTTAGTAATTAATTAATTTTTTAAAATTAAATTTATATTTTTTAAAATATCCATTCATTTTGCATTTAATTGTAATAATAAAATTTAATAAATACCATAACAAAACAAATTAGAAAATGAATTTTTTTTAAAACTACTATTAAAAAAATTAAATTTTATTCAATTAATTGTTTTTTAAAAGTGTATTTAAAAATGTCTTTTAAAAATTATTTCTTAAAATTCCATTGTTTTTGGTTTTAAAGATAAAAATTATTAAATTTCATATGAAAAAAAAAAGAAAGTTATTAATTTGCTGGAAAAATATTTTTAAATATTTAATTTTGTAAATAAATTATTTGTGAAATTTAATTGAAAATTGTCTTTTAAAAATAATTTTTGTCAAATCCTTTTATTTGTTTTTAAAAATAAAAGCAACTACAAATTTACATATGAATCATAATATTTTCACATGAAATTTAGTAATTAATTAATTTTTTTAAATATCCCTTCAATTTGCATTTAATTGTAATAAAAACTATTAAATATCATACCAAAAAAAATTAGAAAATGAACATTTTCAAAAACTATTTTTTAGAAAATTAAATTCTTTAAATTAATTATTTTTTGAAAGTTATGTTAAATTTTTTTTTAACTATTATTTTTTAAAAGTCCATTTATTTTGATTTTAAAGATAAAAATTATTAAATTTCATATGATAAAAAAAGTTATTAATTACAGGAAAAATAGTTTTAAATATTAAATTTTTTAAATTAATTATTTTTTAATTTTAATTGAAAACTTTCTTTTAAAAATTATTTTTGAAAAATCTATTTGTTGTGTTTTTCAAAATAATAGCAACTACAAAGTTATATATGAATCATAATATTTTCAAATGAAACTTAGTAAATAATTAAATTTTAAAATTTTTTAAAATATCCTTTAATTTTGCATTTAATTGTAATAAAAATTAATAAATACCATAACAAAAAAAATTAGAAAATGAATTTCTTTAAAAATTACTTTTAAAAAAAGGAAACTTTATTCAATTAATTATTTTTTAAAAGTGTATTTAAAAATTTCTTTTAAAAATTATTTGTTAAATGTCCATTTATTTTGGTTTTAAAGATAAAAATTATTAAATTTCATATGAAAAAAAGAAACTTATTAATTACAGGAAAAATATTTTTAAATATTAAATTTTTTAAATTAATTATTTTTTAAATTTAATTGAAAACTTTCTTTTAAAAGTTATTTTTGAAAAATCTATTTGCTTTGTTTTTAAAAATAATAGCAACTACAAAAGTATATATGAATCATAATATTTTCACATGAAATTTAGTAATTAATTAATTTTTTTAATTAAATTAACATTTTTTAAAATATCCATTCATTATGCATTTAATTATAATAAAAATTATTAAATATCATACCAAAAAAAATTAGAAAATGAACATTTTCAAAAACTATTTTTTGGAAAATTAAATTCTTTAAATGAATTATTTTTTGAAAGTTATTTTAAAATTTCTTTTAAAAATTATTTGTTATAAGTCCATTTATTTTGGTTAAGATAAAAATTATTAAATTTCATATGAAAAAAAGAAACTTATTAATTATTGGAAAAAATATTTTGAAATATTAAATTTTTTAAATTTAATTGAAAACTTTTTTTGAAAAATCTATTTGTTTTATTTTAAAAAATAAAAGCAACTTCAAAGTTACACATGAATCATAATATTTTCACATGAAATTTAGTAATTAACTAAATTTTAAAAATAAATTAAAATTTTTTTAAATATCCAATCAATTTGCTTTTAATTGTTATAAAAATTATAAAATTTCATACCAAAAAAATTAGAACAAAACTAGTTTTTTAAAAATTAAATTCTTTAAATTAATTTTTTTAAATATTATTTTAAAACTTCTTTTAAAAATTATTTTTGAAAAATTCATTTATTTTGGAAAAAAAATTTCATAATTAATAAAAATTTTTCATAAAAAATTTCATATGAAAAAGAAAGTTATTAATAACTGCAAAAAATATTTTTAAATTTTAAATTTTTTAAATTATTTATTTTTTGAGTTCAATTGAAATCTTGGTTTTAAAAATTATTTTTAAAATATCAATTTGTTTAGGTCTTAAAAATAATAGCAACTACAAAATTTCATATGGGTAATTATGATTAAATTTTTTTTATTTTCTTAAATTTAATTTTAAAAATTCATTTTAAAAAACCCATTTGTTTTGGTTTTAAATACGATAAATAGATTAAAATTTGATAAAATAAAAAAATTATTGTTATAAATTAATACTATTTTATAATTAGAAAATATTAAATTTATATAATTATAAATTTCCCAGTGTTCTATTATATTTGAGTTTTATATTAAAGAGCCTAATATTTTTCTAATTGAAAATTATTGGCTGAAATAAAATTATTGCAATTAAAGACAATTATTACAATGAAGAGAAATTTGTGATATTATTAAGAGCTAAAAAATGTATGGAATAACAGATTGTTCTGCAAGCTCTAAAATATTTGGTTTTAATTATTAATTGCATGGCTTTTACATATTTATTCAATGCATACTTAAATTCTTATAAGCATTTATTTGTTGTTATATGTATGAAGAAACATTAAAATTGTTCCTCATGATTTTCAGCATATGACCTTAGGTAGGTAATTATCATGTAGTTTTTAAGCTTCTTTTCCTAGTGTTAAATATATAAAGTTTGAAAATTACTTAATGATAAGATTTATGTTGAGATAAAATTAAAGCTTTTGCACTTATTAATATATGGGTTTACAAGATCTGTATAAATAAGGTTTTTTTTGTGTAATAAAATGCACCAAGAATGTTATTTTAATGTCTAAAAAATTAATAATAATATACTGTTGTCATTCATTTCGAAATTCTCCTGAAAAAATTGGCTAAATATTTTTTGGGGCGGTGAGAGGAATGCAAAGAGCCTGTTTATCACCATGAAAAAAAAAAAAAAAAAAAAAAAAAAAAATTTAAAAAATCATCTATTAAATATGTAAAATAATTTTACAGTATCAGTTACTAGATGCGGAGAGAGCTGATCCAAAGTTCTAGAATATTTCTATAGTTTTAAACAAGTCATTTAATGAATTTCTACCATCTTTTTTTTCTTGATAATTAATCCGATATAGAAGAAATGTCTCTTTCTGTCTTTCCGAGCGTTCTCCTTAACAGAAGCTGTTTTGTTTACTAGGAAAAGTCCTCCTACTTTTCTTACAATGCCATCGTAGCTAAGGAATTATCAGTATGCTAGGTCCGCCTCTCTATTTCCGACTCATACTCAACTCCGCCTTTTCAGGAGGAGTCTTTCTCTCAGTGACGGATTAAGGCTTAGGCCGGCAAATTATTAGGGGAGCCAAAATGTTCGAGGCGGCAAAAATTTGAAATTGATTTTGTTTTTATCAACTGTAAGACCAAATTTTAATGCTTCTTTTCTTGCTTCCTGCAACAATTGTATTTTTGCAACAAATTGCTCTGGAGAAAGATCTTTTCCACCCTGAAAAGAGTGACAAGAAGTAAAGGCTCAATGCACACAATTAGTTCAAGAAGTTAAGTATGATTATGTCATTAATACCTTCGCACAGATGAAAGCAAGAAACAAATATATTATATGATTAATTAGAAAGATATGATTTATTTCTTAATTAAAAGCTATTTATTTTAAATTGCATGTTATAACAAAGTTAGTTGTATACCAAACAAAATACAATTGTTGCAATTGTCTTCTTTTCTCGCTTCCTGCAACAATTTTATTCCCGCAACAAATTGTTCTGGAGAAAGATCGTTTTCCACCATGAAAAGAGTGAAAAATGATTTACGTGTAGGCATAAAGCAAGATGGGCTCAATGCAATATTAAGAACTGAAACACAATTAGTTCAAGAAGTTAAGTATGATGATGTCATTAATACCTTCGCACGGATGAAAGGAAGAAACATATATATATATATATATATATATATTTGTTTTTTTATTTCCAATAGCAGATTATGAACAGTTACAGAACAACGGCGGGGGGAAAAAAACATGCTGCAACAGAGTTCATTAATCTAACATATCTCTAGCCTCCCAATATCACTCGGCGAGAAAAGTCTTGCTCAGAGCACGGCAGTGCAGTAGATGTGTGGAGTCCATAGCCTCTCCAGAGCTGCACAGAGTGCATATCGAGGAAGGAACAATTTTGAGAGAAACAAATATATTATATGATTAATTAGATAGATATGATTTATTTCTTAATTAAAAGCAATTTATTCTAAATTGTATGATTAGTTGTTATACCAAACAAAAAAAAACAAAAAATTTATTTTATTTAATTCATGTCTAAATTCAATACCTAAATTTAATTCATGTCTAAATTCAATACCTAAATTTAATTCGAATCCATTATAACTATTCGTGTTATTATTATTATCCCCGCGACTTATCGTTCGTCGTTTCGGGCGTCGTTTTCTTCCTTCCGCCTTCGACGGTGGTCTTCTTCTCTGTGCTTTTTGAGTATTAATTCGAATCCATTAGTACTATTCGTATTATTATTATTATTATTATATATAAGGGCGCCAAATTAACTTGGGCTAAGAGCGCCATCGAATCTAAATCCTCACTGCTTTCTCTTAACAGCTTATTGAATTTTTTATTGTCAGCTACCTATTGGAAGAATTCGTTTCTCCCCTTGATTATAATTTAATAAAATTATAATCGAAATCCGTAATGTGTCGCAGTAGAGGGGCAGAATGGGGACATCTAAGTACCAGTTGGCACCTAATATAAAAATATTTATGCATGAATTTCTCTTTTTAATTTGGTATATAAGTAGGGCACACAAATAATTACATAAATATAAATGAGTACTTTTTTAATTTTAATATGAATGTAATTTAGTTAAATTTTTATCAGAGAGAGTTAATATGTATTTTAATGTTTCGTCAAAAGAAATTTAAAATTGATTTAATAATTTTTGCCCAGCCCTTATACACCTTTAACTTCTGCTCCTTCATTCCAAATAAGTTGGTATGTTTTTTTAGTAATAGAGCAGCAATTTATCTAGTAGTAAATACAGATAATTACGTTTTGTTATTATTATTTTTCCTTTTGTATTAACTTAATCGATGAGTAATGGGCATTATTGCATTTGATCATTCATTACATAGAGCGTAATTTCCTGCTAATCGTGGATTGCACTTAAGAAAATCTTAAGATGTGGATACCTTCGTATAATATGAGGCATTGCGTATGAGGCCGCTGCGTATAATATGAGGCATTTCTTTTTTGTTAGCCCTCAGAAGTATCAGTAAAACTAATTCCTAAAAATGCACCATCTAAAAATTATTTTCTTCCAAACAAATAAAATTTTGAACCAATTAATTAATTCTGATACCAATCAAGATTACTAAATATAAAAATCACATGTCTGCAGAACTTTTCTTTTTAATTAGGAATCGGGACATGTGAAGTAATGTATGTGAATGTATGTGTGTGTATATGCATCCAAAATAAAAAAGTAATAGACTATTATAGTATATATTGTTAAAAGAAATTATGGTATATATTAAACTATTATTTGTGTATAAATAAATTATTAGTGTAGTTTTTATGAACGTGTGTTTATATGCTATGAATTTAAATTTTCAAAAATTGGCAGGTCTGATAAGGTATATAATCAATTTACATTAAATTGAAGAAATAAACAGAATGATAGCAAATTTATTAATTCCCCATACATTGTAACTTGATATAACAAATAAATTTCTATTTCAGTGTTGGAAGATAACAATAATGGCATCAAATAGTGAAGAGAAGTTGAGTATGAATACTGAGGAGTAAGTTAAAAATTTGATATTGTAATTTATTTCTTCAAAACTGTTTCAAAATGTTTAGTACAGTATATTAGTGTAAGTTTTTATTATTTTTTATTTCTTTTAAGTTAGAGTAATAATTCTTATGTTCTTTGATGCTAACAGCACTCCAGTCAAACTGTTTTCATTCTTTTTATTTAATAAATAAATAAACAATGAGATCCCTCTTAAAAATACAGAAGGTTTAATTTTAGACCAAAATTTAATTTTTAATTTTTTTTCTCTTCTCTGCTAATATTTTTAAACATAAGTTTTAAAAAAACAAGAATAACCAAAGAATGAAGCTTAACAAGTCATGAGATAACTTAATCTTAAATAGCTTGAAAGATAAGAGAATTCACTTTTAAAAATTTATTTTGATAACCTTGGAAACATGACAAATTAAGTATACTTTATGCATTTAGGTGGACGAGAGAAAGAGATGAAGAGGATAAAGAAGCATTTTTGCTGTCCAAACTTCAGAATTCCTCAGGAGGAGTCAATTCACAAATTTGGACAATTTTTGCAAGTTCTTTTTTTCCTCGGAATTCCACCATTCTTTATGAAAGCTACCAAAGAGCGTATGCAAGGAATGATTTAGAAGAGAGTTCCAAGTACCTCCGGCAACTGATAGAAATATCCATTGAAACAGTAAACCAGGAAGTGAAAATAATTGCTGAAACATTGTGTTCAGAGTCAAACAGCTTTATGAGAAAAATATTTGAACTACTTCCAGAAAATGCAAAATACAAAGTAATGCTCAATGCTACCCAAAACATCACTAGTCTGAATTGTTTTGAATACTGTGAATTAATGTTGGCTTTTTTAAAACAAATTCCTTTTCCTAAATACGTCAAACATGCTTACGATGTCAACGAAACTTTAATATTAGATGAGAAAAACTGTGACATTAATGATCCTATCAATCGCTCCCGGATGATATCAGTTTGCCAAGTGTTTCCTCTAATTATACAAATGTCACAAGTTGATATGAGGAATGAAAGAGATTTTTATTTTCTGCAGCAAGCTGTGGAGTTTTACTTAAGTTGCATGTTCATACCACCCACAGCACAAAATGACGAAATCATAAAGTCACTTCATTTATGCAGAACAGTTCCTTTAGAAAGGTGGGGACCTTTATTGGAACTCTTCAAAGCATTTGCTATCAGATACAAGTGGACTATTCCAGAAAAATTAGAAGTTTATAATGAAAACAGAGTCGATGAGTTAGTTGTGTGGTTGAAGTTCAGAGGTAACGATTTCCATAATATGATTCTGAAAAAGTATACAAAATTAGAAGTTAAACAACAATGTGAAGAAGTATTTTTCAGCATTTGTTTGGCATTTTTTTACTACTTTTATGAAATTGCCAGTTACATTTACCCGCAAAATAAACCTAACTTTTTTCAAGGGAAATGTACTTATTTCCTGTTGGATGGAAATCCAACTTGTAGAAAAAAATGCCCAGAAAATCTCGGAAATGAATTACTACTTGCAGAAATAAGGTAAGACTAACATGTTTTAAATGCTTTATTTATTGATATGCATGTATGAAATTTAGAATACTGTATTCGTTAGATTTTCACTGTCCTTTTACTCTTGTGTAGTCCTTTTTTAATTTCAAGAAACTGATTAATTATTGTATTGATTAATGTCTTCCTATACTTTGATGATTCAAAAACATGATCACATTCTTAGAGATATGATCGCTAATTATTTGTTAACTTCTGTTGACGTAATTATAAATATTTTTTTTTTATAAGTTTAAGTTTGATATTAAGACATCTAAGATATGTGTTTGCCATTTTTGTAAGACATATTAAGATATTTTGATATGTGTTTGCAGTAGTTTAAATCAGTTGGTTTCAGTGGCTGGATTTTCTTACAAGATTTTATTTAATTTTTACGAGATCTGAGGGGAGGAGTATCAGTTTCTAAAGAAAAATTCCCTGGTAATTTTGAACCTCCAAAAGAAAAGAATATGATATATATATATTAATTTTTGTTATTGGTCAAATGTGATTTATTTAACATTTTGTTTATATTAATTCTAGAGAATTGTATTACATACATTATCTCTGAGCATTTACCATCACGTAATAATTATTAAATATCCGGAAAATAATAATTTATTGTATTGATAAATGCCTTCCCATAGATTTAAAAGATGAAAAACGTCATCACATCAATGCAAATTTGACAGTTAATAATTAGTTAATTTCTATTAACATCATCATAACTATTTTTAAAAAGTTATGATGAGTTATGTTTTATGTTATGTTCTGAGTTATGTTTTTAGTAATGTTTTATTGGTGAGACAAAACATGTGTCTGCAGGGCTTGAATACTCTATATTTCACTACTTTTATTATTTATTTAATTAATTTAATTTTTATAATAAAAAGTAATATTTATAATATTTCATAATAATAGTAAGTAATATTTTATTTTTATATTTACCTAAATGAAATCTAGATAATTGTAATCCTTAGAATGGCGCTGCCTTTCATCCTAATGCAGTATTTATTTATGTTGTTGTTGTTATAGTGTCCATGGATTTAAAATATTATTGTTAAAGTTAGATCAAGTGAAAAGTCTTCACGATAGCGAAGCAACGGCGCCACTTCACTATACAGGACTTCTCTTAAGTTGGCCTCGATTGGCACCATACCCAATTGCAAAACATGAGGAGTGCGTGCTGGGCACTCTAGAATGTGCTTAGGTTTTAGGAAAGCGTTGGGGCAATTTTTGCGGGGGATGTATTCCCTGGTCTTATCTGGGAGAATCTTCATTCCTATGTAATGATTAGTTTTGAGTCTGCTAATAAATGATGTCAACTTCCTAGGGCAGTTGAAGTCCGTGATTAGTGGCTTCTTAAAGTTATGAGGAATTAGTCGGTTTTTGGCAACTGCGTTAGCATCTGCAAGTGTGATGGTAGTTCTGGGTTGATCATTGTCCTTGGCTTCTTTGGCTAAAGAGTCAGCGCATTCGTTGCCCTCAATGTTGACATGTGCAGGAATCCATTGAAGATGACATTATTCTCCTCTACAGTGTAGAGTCTCGAGCAGAACATTTATCGCAGAAGTGATGTTAGTATCTCCATTTTTAATTGCTTCTGTTCGATAGCTCGGACTCAAGAAACAAATTCCAAAAATGACACATACTCAGTTAATGGAAATAATACTCAACACAGTGGACTGTATGTAAATAAAACTCCTTTATTTTTGGCAGTCATCAAACTCGAAGATGGAACTGCCCACATAACCTTTCTTGAGGGTTACACTCAATTATTTATGCAGTCATCGCGCTCATGGATGGACTGCCACAAGCAACCTTTCTTGATGGTCGCTGGGGTTGAACTCAATGAATTATACAGCCATCGCTACTCATGGATAGACCGCTAACACCAACCTTTTCCTTCGGTCGCTAAGTTTCAACTCGTTTTACTTACATTCCTTCTTTCTCTCCCTGGCCCTCACCCCCTGCCAGACACCCCCACAAACAGGATGTTTTCCGGGCATAGGGCGTTGACCTCCCCCAGGCGGGAAAAGCTGGGTTTCGACGTAACATACCGCTACCCATTGATAAGTTTTCTAAACATTCAATAATATACAATACATTCTAACATACAAATTAACAATTCTAAACATACAATAAGTCATTGAAAATGAATATATATATATGTATACATTGTACTAAATTTAAACAAATTACAAATATAATACCATGAATATAAACAAAAGCACTCTAAAGAAAATTACTCTGGCATAGGCAAAACACACATTTTGATACTGTTCTCTTAAAAATTCCACTCTGGATTTTTATATTAAGTACTATGATTTTATTATCAACACCATAATAAATATCAATTATTCTGCCTAGAGACCATTTGTAAGTAGGTAAATTATCATCAACCAATAGCACTAAATCACCAATGTTTACATTGTCTTTTTCAAAGACCCATTTATTTCTTTGATGCAATTCACTTAAATAGTTACGGTGCCATTTTCTCCACACTAATTGAACTATTTTAGTTACTCTTTGCCTCTTATTGAGATTATTATCTTTTAAATCAATTAAATTAGGCTCTAAAATAGCGTTCATTGATCGATTGATCAAAAATTGGGCTGAAGTTAAACCTCGAAGTTATCACTATCAGTAAAAGTTGGACTCAATGGTCTAGAATTCAAAATTACTTCAGTTTGTATACACACAGTTAAACTCCATAATTTAAACTAGCACCTTTAACTACTCTTCTAAAAAGAACTTTTGAATTTCTCTGTTTGCACCTACAAAATTCTTTGCATTATCAGAGTATAATTTAACACATTTGCCTCTACATGCAATAAATCTTTTTAAAGCAGCTATAAAGGATTCGGATGATAAATCAGAAACACTCTCAATATACACTGCATTAAACACAAAACAAGCAAATAAACATGCATACATTTTACACACAATATTCTTTCTTTGCTTACCAGTTTTAACCAAAATGGTCCACAGACATCTACTCCTGAAACACTAAATAGATACTCAAGGTATCTCTATCTTTTGGTAAACTACCCATTAGTTGTGTTGACACTATAGGTTTTACTTTAAACAAATAACATATTTATGCATTATTTTTCTACAAATAGATTTTCCACCTTTAGGGCAGAATTTCTCACGTACATGACACAAAAGAGCAGATAATCCTACATGATAATATTTTATATGGTAATTAGAAATTAACATCTTAGTAAATGCATGATTTTTTAGGCAACATTATACGGTGTATATTATCACAACTACATTCCGCATTACTCAAATGTCCACCTACTCTTAAGATTCCATCTAAATCTAAAAGGGAATTGAAAGATTTTAATTTACTCTTTGACATGAGTTTCTTATCTTTCAATAGACTTTTGAAAACTTTTCTTGTTGAATAGATTTTACCAGAAATATCTCAGCAATATTAATTTCTATCATGCATGAATAACTAAGCAATAATAATATATATAAATTATCAATATAAATAAATTATCAATTGAATAATTTAATTTAAATGACAAACACTTAGTATTTTTAATAAATCTAAATATGTTACTTAGATACTTAAACTTTTTTATAATTATTACTTAAACTCAATAAATAGTTCATGAAATTTCAGTCACTTGTTTCATAAACAATTTGTTCTCACCAACACTGGATCACTCAGTTCAGAAAAGTTCTCGTCCTGTCTTTCAAGGATCTGGATCGGTTGATCAGGATACTTTTCTCCAGCCAGGAACTCTAGTCTCACCTAATGTGGTATCACTGGAAATCAGATGACAATCGATGAATTGTAGCAACTCTGATGAGCACAAAAGTCTTTTAATCAATTGATCACTTGATTTCGAATCACTCCAATAAACTACTTAGATGTTTTAAGCTTCAAGGCACATTCACAAAAGAAGTTGATGAATTCTCAAAATTAAAACACTGAGGACCATTGAAGCATATTAAACACCAACTGTAACAGATGTTATACTCTCACACGAACAGTTGAGGTTCGGCAATGGCACTTGCGGTTCAGGGCATGTTCCCTTACCAGCCACCTCTGTTTCTTCGACGGTCCCATAGTTGAACGGCTCCTGTAGCTTGAACTCCTATAGACTCCGCCACATCCATATGATGGTTTACCATATCTGCTTCCTCTATCTCCTCCATAACGGAAAGCATCTCCTCTGACTCCACGGTATTCTCCTCCTCCGCAGTCTCCTCGTTTATCTCCACTGGAATAGTCACCATCTTTACTGCCACGGATGTCTCCATCAGCACGGTCTCCTCGTTTAGCTCCACCACCTCGGGATGGGTCCACTCTTATCTCTGATCCGTTGATAGTAGCTCCATTCAAGGTCTTAGAGGAACAATCAAATATTCGTAATTTCTCAGGCCAGTAAACGCCGTGTTGAATTGCATGAGTATCAACTGGTACCTTTTCCTCAATTATTTTCTCGCATGTAGAATTTTCACTATCACCTGTTAATTCTAATTTCTCAAATCCTTCTACTGACCCAATTTTTCTCAATGGAAAATCAACTATATCTGTGGATAGTCCACAATGCTCTCTATTTACATTTCCTGTGGTGCTGCACCCAGACACCACAAAGCCAAACATAGTATTCTGAAGAACAAGATTTGAATTTTCTATTTCTCTCTCCTCAATTTCATTTTCTTTCACAGAAGTACGTGGTCGATTAGCAATCATAGGCTTTACAGGTAATGCAGGCCTAGAAGGAACTACAGGTTCTACACTGCGATACTCAATAGATTTAGGTTTCTCTTTACTTGCTTCTAACACAGATGATGATGTTGAGGGAATATGAGGGGTTCGAGTTTGGTGGAGAGAAGTGTTATTGTTTGAATCACTTGATTTCTTAGATTCGTTCAAATTCTCTTTTGTACTGACTTTGTTAGAAACACCTTTTTCTGGAACATTGTCAGTTTTTGCACTGTTTTGCTGTGCAAAAACTGACTCTCTGACAGACTGAACTCTTTGACGCAAAACAACTTGAATTATAAACATTGGAAAATGGACGGGAAGTAAGATTACACACGTTTGATGTTGGCTTCACAACTGATAATGGATTAACATTTTTCTTATTAGAAGTTGAAGAATCTAAACTATTGGGCCATGACTCATCTTCAGTTGAGGAAGACAAAGAGTCATCACTCACTCCTTTATTATAGCTAAATTGGAAAGTTTTAGCTGAATCCCTTTTCCATTTTGCAAGTTCCAACTCTTTTTCAAGTTTGGCCAAATGAATTTTCTCTATCTCTATTTTTATTTCCCATTCTCGTTCCTTTTCTTCCGAAACTCGTTTCTTTTCTTCCAAAACTCGTTTCTTTTCTTCCAAAACATCATCTACAAAATTGCGCACTATTTCAATTCTGTTTTTGTATATTTCACTGGATTCAATTAGTTTGATCAAAGCTATTTTTGTTGCATTGACCGGAATGGTTAAGCCCAACTCTTCAGCTACCTCTTTTAGCTCATCTTTCTTTAGATTTAAAGTAACAGACATTGTTTATTCACTTAAACTCACTAAACAATGCACTACAGAACTTAACAAAACCTGTCACACTCAACACTCTAATGCAACACCTTAATTAACCTAAGTTAACAACAAACATAGGCAACTAACACATAAATTCAAACTAAAACTTCACTAATACAATGCACTGCAGAATTTAACAAACTGTCAAACTACACTCTAATTCGACCTTAATTAACACAACAAACAAAGGCAATTAACACATAAACTGAAGCTATGGTTTCACTAATACAATACACTACAGAATTTAACAAACTGTCAAACTACACTCTAATTTGACCTTAATTAACCTAAATTAACACAACAAACAAAGGCAATTAACACATAAACTCAAGCTAAAACTTCACTAATACAATGCACTGCAGAATTTAACAAACTGTCAAACTACACTCTAATTCGACCTTAATTAACCTAAATTAACACAACAAACAAAGGCAAATTAGGAAATATCCACAATCAAAGACATTATACTTTAGTAATAGACACACTATACTATATACTAAATCAAGCTAAATGTCCAATACTTTAGAATTATTAAACTTCACCTACCGAACTCATGGTAGAATGCAGCCAACGATTCGTGGAAATCCAATGGATCACTCTATCTCAAAGCAAATCACAACAAATCCGTCTCCGGGAGACTGGACGAAATGTTCGATAGCTAGGACTCAAGAAACAAATTCCAAAAATGACACATACTCAGATAATGGAAATAATACTCAACACAGTGGACTGTATGTAAATAAAACTCCTTTATTTTTGGCAGTCATCAAACTCGAAGATGGAACTGCCCACATAACCTTTCTTGAGGGTTACACTCAATTATTTATGCAGTCATCGCGCTCATGGATGGACTGCCACAAGCAACCTTTCTTGATGGTCGCTGGGGTTGAACTCAATCAATTCTACTCATGGATAGACCGCTAACACCAACCTTTTCCTTCGGTCGCTAAGTTTCAACTCGTTTTACTTACATTCCTTCTTTCTCTCCCTGGCCCTCACCCCCTGCCAGACACCCCCACAAACAGGATGTTTTCCGGGCATAGGGCGTTGACCTCCCCCAGGCGGGAAAAGCTGGGTTTCGACGTAACAGCTTCCAAAGCCGACTTGCAGTCAGAAAAAATCACTAACCCGTCAGTGAGGCCTGAAATATTTGAGTCATTTAGATATAAAGCAACAGCCTCTTTAATTGCAATGAGCTCGCTGGTGAAGTTTGAAGCTATCAGGCCTGTTTTCATTTTATGATGGTATTTACTTCCATTTGGAAGTAGAAAGAAAATGCCTGCACCTCCCTTATTGAGGAATTTGTCAAAGGATCCATTGGTGTATGCTATTTTAAGATTACCTTGGGATAACTTATCTATGGTATCAAGGCCTTTTTGTTTGAGAATGTTGAAGTCTTCTTTTTTGAACAAGGTTGCAATAGGGTCAAACCGAACTTAGTTTCACTTGGTGGTTTTCTAGGAAAAAGGGGCTCTTGAACAAAATCCAGAGAGGAATATTCTAAATTTATCCGACCAGCTGTAGAGTTAAGGATCTTTTGAGTCTGGTTGAACCCTTCTATTCATTAAATACTCTGGTAGAGATATGATCCATGTTATTACTACGAAGTCTATTAGTAAATTTGATGGTGGCAAGGTTGCGTCTGTTTTTTAGAGGAGGTAGGCCACATTCCTGTTCAGCCTTGTTGTTATTGTTTGAGGAGACTGCTCCTATAATGGTTTTTGATGCTCTGTCTTGGACAGAGTCCATTTCAGAAGACTGGGAACTTGGATTCCAAATCGGGGCGACGTATTCAAGCAGAGGTCTAATGATGGAACAAAATGCGTTTTTTACAGTTTTAGGTCTTGATCCCCAAATAGTTCCACATAGTTTTCCTAGAATACTAAACTTTCTCAGGGCTTAATTAACAGTGTGTACGATGTATTATGTCAAGACACTAATTAGTTAATGTATTCATAAAAGTCTTCCTATACTTTTAAGGTTGAAAATCATAATCACTTTATGTTGATTTGATCTAAATTAATTAGTTAATTCCTATAAAAGTCATCATAAATTGACGGAACAAAAAATTCCAAGACCCAGAAAGGCTTGTGTTAGATAAATTTGGTAAGCGTGTTTACACATCTGAAAAGTGGCATCGATTCAGTTTTCGCGCTTTTCGCATAAGTGTAACGCTAGTAGCGCCAGTCGGAACATGCAAATCAGATTTGCTTTAAATCCGTGCTGTAAAGTTCATGAGCTTTATTGAACTTTGAAATTTGACGTATTGAGTTGATGTTAGCCAAGAATGCCTTTAAGAAGACAAAGAAGCCATTATCAACAGCTCACTGATTTTGAACGAGGGCGTATAATGGGCTACAAGAAGGTGGATTTTCTTTCCGCGATATCGCAGAAAGACTTGGTCGGAAAGTGTCCACTGTGCAAGATTGTTGGGAGCAGTGGTACTGCTTCAAGAAGACCGGGTTCCGGGCTGCGACGTGGCACAACTCAGAGGGGAGACCGCCGTATTCAGCGTACAGCTGTGGCGCATCGTACTGCGTCTGAGGCAGAAATTCGCGCTGCAGTTGGTACCACAGTGACACAACGAACTGTTAGAAATCGGTTACTTCCAGGACAGCTCCGAGCCAGGTGCCATGTAGCATACATTCCACTGACTCCAAGCCATTGTTGTTTGCGATAACAGTGTTATTAAGACACAGCTCTTTGCAGGACGGAGTGGAGAGCTGTTGTGTTTTCGGATGAAAGCAGGTCCTGCAACGGTGCCAGTGATGGCCGTGTGTTGGTCAGAAGAAGGCCAGGAGAAAGCCTGCAACCAGATAGCCTGCGACCTAGACACACTGGACCTACACCTGGAGTCATGGAGCAATTTCCTATGATAGCAGGTGCACTCTCGTGGTTATCCCAAACACAATGACTGCAAATTTGTACTTCATTCTGGTAATTCAACCTGTAGTGCTGACATTCATGAACAGTATTCAAGGGGGAGTTTTCCAACAGGATAACGCTCGCCCTCATACCTTTGTTGTAACGCAACGTGCTCTATAGAGTGTTTAGCGTGTTACCTTGGCCTACAAGATCACCAGATCTGTCTCCAATTGAACACGTATGGGATACCATTGGACGAAAATTCCAGCAGCATCCACAGCCAGCACTGACCGTCCCAGTATTGACAAAACAAGTGCAACAAGCATGGAACTCCATACCACAAAATGACGTTCGGCACCGGTATAACACAATGCATGCACGTTTGCAGAATTGCATTCAAAATTCTGGAGGTTACACCGGCTATTAATATAACAGCATTTTACGTTCGAAATGCATTTTCTCGATCTTAAATTAACCTGTGATCTTTAAAATTTAATCAATTAAACATAACTAGACAAATGCATTGTTCGAATTTAATTCTCTGCAATCATTTTTTCTTGGCTTTGGGATTTTTTTTTCCGTCAGCGTATATATATTTAAAAACTTCATTTTGTTGATATTTCAAAATCTACATAAGTAATCTGACGGAGAAAAAAAAAAACCTTGAAAATCTTGAAACATATTTTCAACTTTCAAAAAAAGTGTGTGATTGACATATACACTGAAGTGACAAAAGTCATGGGATACCTTTTAATATCGTGTCGGCCCTCCTTTCGCCCGACGAAGTGCAGCAACTCGACGTGGCATGGACTCAACAAGTCGTTGGAAGACTTCTGCAGGAATATTGAGCCATGCTGTCTCGATAGACGCCCATAATTGTGAAAGCGTTGATAGTGCAGGATTTTGGGCACGAACACACCTCTCGATGATGTCCCATAAATGCTCGATGGGATTCATGTCGGGAGATCTAGGTGGCCAGATCATTCGTTAGAATTGTCCAGAATGTTCTTCAAACCAATCGCGAACAGTTGTGGCCCGGTGACATGGCGCATTGTCATCCATAAAAATCCCATCGTTGTTTGGGTACATGAAATCCATGAATGGCTGCAAGTGATCTCCAAGTAGCTGAACATAAGCATTTCCAGTCAATGTTCGGTCCAGTCACCCCAGAGGACCAAGTCCATGCCATGAAAAAACAGCCCACACCATTACGGAGCCACCACCAGCTTGAACAGTGCCTTGCTGACAGTTTGGGTCCATGGCTTCGTGGGGTCTGCGCCACACTCGAACCCTACCATCAGCTCTTACCAACTGAAATGGTGACTCATCGGACCAAGCCGCGGTTTTCTATTCATCTAGGGACCAACCGATATGCTCACGTGCCCACGAGAGTCGCTGCAAGCGATGTCGTTCTGTCAGTAAAGGCACTCGAGTCGGTCTTCTGCTGGAATAGCCCAAGAAAGCCAAATTTCTCCGCACAGTTCTAACAGACAAGTCCCTTGTACGTCCCACATTGATTTCTGCGGTTATTTGACGCAGTGTCGCTTGTCTGTTAGAATTTACGACTCTTTGCAGACGTCGCCGGTCTCGGTTGTTAAGTGCAGGCGGTCGACCACTGCACTGTCCATGGTGGGATGTTATGCCTGAAATTTCATACTCTCGGCACACTCTTGACACAGTGGATCTGGGAATGTTGAATTCCCTAACGATTTCCGAAATGGCATGACCCATGCGTCTAGCTGCAACTAACATTCCGCGTTCAAAGTCTGTTAATTCCCGACCTGCGGTCATCATCACGTCAAAACCTCTTCACATGAATAACTTGAACAGAAATGAAAGCTCTGCGAAAGCACTGCGCATTTATACCTGTTCTACGCGATGCTACTGCCATCTGAAAATTTGCATATTGCTATCTCATGACTTTTATCACTTCAGTGTATAATAATTTTTGCTATTGGGCAAATGTTGTTTTATATTTTATATTTTAATATGTCTATCTGAAATATAAATCATTGTATTCCATAGTTTTAATTATTAATTGCCTCTGTCTTTTTACTATAGTGTGATATTTATTTAATGTCAGGAAAATTATTAATTGTTGTATTGATAAATGCATTCCCACGCATTTAAGTGTTAAGTGTAAACCACATCAATGTTGATTTGCTAGTACATAATTGGTTAATTTCTAATAACATTACAAAAACAAATAGCTATAAAAAACATTTTGTTGAAGTTACAAAATAAATGTTTTCAGTGATTGAATACTTTAGATTTTATTGATATATTTTCTTAAATTTCGAAAGAATCTGATGGGGGGAAAAACCCATAAAAGCATTTAACATGAAAAAGAGTATGATAAGCATAAAAATTAATTTTTATTATTAGACAATGACGTATTATTTATTAATTTATCTATATGAATCTATATAATTTTATGCCCTACATGGTATTTGTCCCTTTACTGTAGTGTGATACTAATTAATTTCAGGAATCTAATATTAGTTTTAAGAATAGAAATCATTCCCCTCAATTCTGATTTGATATTTGGTAATTTATTAACTTCTATAAAATAATCATAACTATTTTAAAAAATTTCATTTTGTTGGTTATAAAATATTCGTTTTTAGGGATTGAATATTTTAATAATATTCTTTTGGTATTTAATTTCTTAGTGATCGGAGAAAAGGAGCTTCAGTTTTTCTAACACCGCAGAGTGAAAATATTGGACCCGAACTTCAGCCTACAAAACAAGGGTATGCTAGAAAATTATTTAAATTTTGGGCAAATATTAAATCGTTTACTTATTTACGTGTATGAAATCTAGATCATTGTTGACACTAGGAGTGACGCTTTTGCTTTACTCTAGTGTAAAGCATAATAAAATTCAGGAAACTTATTAGTCACTGGATGATTAATGTCGTTTTAATGTTATTATTTATTTTGTATGAAATTTAGTTGATTGTACTTCATGGATAAACTTTGTCTTTTTGTTATAGTATGATACCTATTTTATTTCAGGAATATAATTCATAATTCTATCGAAAAATGCCTTTTTACACTTTTAAGATTAAAAATCATGTTCACATAAATGCCGATTTAATACTTAGTAATTTATTAACTTCTATTAAAATGATCATAACTTTTTTTAAAATTTCATTTTGTTGATTATAAAATATTTGTTTTTATCTGTTGAATATTTCAATAATATACACTCATGTCCATATATTAAGGATAATTCAAAATCACACAGAAATTGAACTCTTTTAAAAATTTTACGCTGTAGAATGATACATCTTGAAGATATGCAAATTACAGCCTACAAATCACCAGATGGCATGCTAGGTACGTTAAATGACAAATATTAAATCATATTAATTATTTTTAGGAATCGCCAAAAAATGGTTAAAGCTTTTGTTTTAAAAGCGCTTTAGTGTAAAGCCTTTCAGTGCAATAAATCTGCAAGTAGTTATGGCACTGCGGAAGATTTGGTTTTTTTTATTATTTGGTAGAATTATCGGACGACTTTGGACGGACCCAGCTGAAAGTCCCCTGAGTCTTTTTGAATCGCTCAGATACCAGGCTTTATTTCAACGATTCCAAAATGATCTTTAAATAGTAAATGTTACAGCGCAGGTCGAATCCCAGTTACAACGCCGAATGAGGACCGGTATTCAGCAGTTACTGCCAAAAGAAACAGACGTATTTTGCACAGCATGTCAGAAAATATTTCAGCTCTCTTTGGCTACCGGTTCGACATGATTTCAAGGCAGACCGTGTACAAACGCTTAGTTTACGTTTTTTGGTCTATATGCTCGTAGGCCTGTCAGATTTAATTATTTACTTTATGAAATCTAACTCACTGTCGCCTGCGATTTTTATTTAGTGTAGAGCATAAATAAGCATTTGTGGACACTTCAGTCAGTGGTTTTTTGATGTTTTCCGACGAGTCCAATTTAGAAACAGTCTGAGTCTTTACTTTCATATGGAGTAGCGCCAGGTACCCGTCTGTCTTTTTTTAACACCATTAAATTTTACCGTTACGAATGGTAAGGATAATTGTTTGATAAATGGAATTACTTGGTTCCAGAATAAACCTGCATGTTCACATAAGTTAACGATGATTTAATACATCTATCGGGATATCATTCTGGAACATTTTAAAATTTGTACGTTTGTTTCGGGGCACCATGGATGCTGAATTTCAATTTATGGATGACAACGCCCGTCCTCACTGTGCAAACTTTGGTAGACGAATGCCTTCAATTGAGGATATCACCTGTATGGATTGGCCAGCATACTCACCGGACTTGCATCCAGTTAGAGCATGTGTGGTATATGTTTGCCGACAAGCCCGTCAACCCCCTCCCACCTCTTCAACCGGAACTTCAAGGGAGGGCATTTTGATTTTTGGTGTAATAGTATTAAGATCAGATTAATAATTTGATATTCAGCATACTAGGCGTTTAAGGCCTGTATTGCATCGTCCAGGAGACATAAATTCCATATTAACCATCATTAACCATGGTTATACTGTTATTATTTTTATGAAAATAGGTTCATTGTTTTTTGAAATTTGCGATACCTATTTTAAAAATATAATTTTTATTGATTATGAATAAAACATCAGCATCTGATTTTTACTCTTTACCTTTTGTTTAATAAATAGACTTTTTTTCAAATTTCATTTTGCTTGATCATCTCTTTCTTTGCCTTTCATTGGTTTAATGATTCAGGAGTGTATTTTTGGTATTTAATTTCTTAGTGATCTGAGAAAAGGAGCTTTAATTTTTCTAACACCGCAACGTGAAAATATTGGACCCGAACTTCAGCCTACAAATCAAGGGTATGCTAGGTACATATTTAAATTATGAGCAAATATTAAATCATTTAATTATTTACTTGTATGAAATCTAGATCATTGTAGTACTAGTACTGACGCTTTTATTTTACTCTAGTGTAAAGCCTAATAAATTTCAAAAAACTTATTAGTCACTGCGTTGATTAATGTCGTTTTAATGTTATTATTTATTTTGCATGAAACTTATTTCATTGTATTTCATAGATAAACTCTGACTTTTTTTTATAGTGTGATACCTATTTTATTTCCGGAATATAATTAATAATTGTATAGATAAATGCCTTTTTACACTTTTAAGAATAAAAATCATGTTCATATAATTGCTGATTTAATAATTATTAATCTATTAACTTCTATTAAAATGATTATAACTATTTTAAAATTTCATTTTGTTGATTACAAAATATTTGTTTTTATGGGTTGAATATTTAAATAGTATTCTTTTGGTATTTAATTTCTTAGTAATCTGAGAAAAGGAGCTTCAGTTTTTCAAACACCGCAGCTTGGAAATATTGGACCCAAACTTCAACCTACAAATCAAGGGTATGCTAGGTACATATTTATATTTTGGGCAAATATTAAATCATTTAATTATTTACTTGTATGAAATCTAGATCATTGTAATACTAGGAATGACGCTTTTGTTTTACTCTAGTGTAAAGCATAATAAATTTCCAAAAACTTATTAGTCACTGCGTTGATTAATGTCGTTTTAATGTTATTATTTTTTTTGTATGAAATTTAGTTCATTGTATTTCATAGATAAACTCTGTCTTTTTTTATAGTGTGATACCTATTTTATTTCAGGAATATAATTAATAATTGTATAGATAAATGCCTTTTTACACTTTTAAGAATAAAAATCATGTTCTCATCAATGCTGATTTAATACTTAGTAATTTATTAATTTCTATTAAAATGATCATAACTTTTTTTTTTTAAAATTTCATTTTGTTGATTATAAAATATTTGTTTTTATGGGTTGAATATTTCAATAATATTCTTTTGGTATTTAATATCTTAGTGATCTGACAATAGGAGCTTCAGTTTTTCAAACACCGCAACGTGGAAATATTGGACCCCAACTTCAGCCTACAAATCAAGGGTATGCTAGGTACATATTTAAATTTTGGGCAAATATTAAATCATTTAATTATTTACATGTATGAAATCTAGATCATTGTAATACTAGGAGCATTTGTTTTACTCTAGTGTAAAGCATAATAAATTTCAAGAAACTTATTAGTCACTGCGTTGATTAATGTAGTTTTAATGTTATTATTTTGTATGAAATATAGTTCATTGTATTTCATAGATAAACTCTGTCTTTTTGTTATAGTGAGATACCTATTTTATTTCAGGAATATAATTAATAATTGTATAGATAAATGCCTTTTTACACTTTTAAGAATAAAAATCATGTTCACATAATTGCTGATTTAATACTTAGTAATTTATTAACTTCTATAAAATGATCATAACTTTTTTTAAAATTTCATTTTGTTGATTATAAAATATTTGTTTTTATGGGTTGAATATTTCAATAATATACTTTTGGTATTTAATTTCTTAGTGATCTGAGAAAAGGAGCTTTAGTTTTTCTAACACCGCAACGTGAAAATATTGGACCCGAACTTCAGCCTACAAATCAAGGGTATGCTAGGTACATATTTAAATTTTGGGCAAATATTAAATCATTTAATTATTTACTTGTATGAAATCTAGATCATTGTAATACTACTAATGACGCTTTTGTTTTACTCTAGTGTAAAGCATAATAAATTTCAAGAAACTTATTAGTCACTGCGTTGATTAATGTCGTTTTAATGTTATTTTTTTGTATGAAATATAGTTCATTGTATTTCATAGATAAACTCTGTCGTTTTGTTATAGTGAGATACCTATTTTATTTCAGGAATATAATTAATAATTGTATAGATAAATGCCTTTTTACACTTTTAAGAATAAAAATCATGTTCACATAATTGCTGATTTAATACTTAGTAATTTATTAACTTCTATAAAATGATCATAACTTTTTTAAAATTTCATTTTGTTGATTATAAAATATTTGTTTTTATGGGTTGAATATTTCAATAATATACTTTTGGTATTTAATTTCTTAGTGATCTGAGAAAAGGAGCTTTAGTTTTTCTAACACCGCAACGTGAAAATATTGGACCCGAACTTCAGCCTACAAATCAAGGGTATGCTAGGTACATATTTAAATTTTGGGCAAATATTAAATCATTTAATTATTTACTTGTATGAAATCTAGATCATTGTAATACTAATGAGCTTTTTTTGTTTTACTCTAGTGTAAAGCATAATAAATTTCAAGAAACTTATTAGTCACTGCGTTGATTAATGTCGTTTTAATGTTATTATTTATTTTGTATGAAATTTAGTTCATTGTATTTCATAGATAAACTCTGTCTTTTTTTTATAGTGAGATACCTATTTTATTTCAGGAATATAATTAATAATTGTATAGATAAATGCCTTTTTACACTTTTAAGAATAAAAATCATGTTCACATAATTGCTGATTTAATACTTAGTAATTTATTAACTTCTATTAAAATGATCATAACTTTTTTAAAATTTCATTTTGTTGATTATAAAATATTTGTTTTTATGGGTTGAATATTTCAATAATATACTTTTGGTATTTAATTTCTTAGTGATCTGAGAAAAGGAGCTTTAGTTTTTCTAACACCGCAACGTGAAAATATTGGACCCGAACTTCAGCCTACAAATCAAGGGCATGCTAGGTACATATTTAAATTTTGGGCAAATATTAAATCATTTAATTATTTACGTGTATGAAATCTAGATTATTGTAATACTAGGAGCATTTGTTTTAATCTAGTGTAAAGCATAATAAATTTCAAGTATCTTATTAGTCACTGCGTTGATTAATGTAGTTTTAATGTTATTATTTTGTATGAAATATAGTTCATTGTATTTCATAGATAAACTCTGTCTTTTTGTTATAGTGAGATACCTATTTTATTTCAGGAATATAATTAATAATTGTATAGATAAATGCCTTTTTACACTTTTAAGAATAAAAATCATGTTCACATAATTGCTGATTTAATACTTAGTAATTTATTAACTTCTATGAAAAGATCATAACTTTTTTTAAAATTTCATTTTGTTGATTATAAAATATTTGTTTTTATGGGTTGAATATTTCAATAAGATACATTTGGTATTTAATTTCTTAGTGATCTGAGAAAAGGAGCTTTAGTTTTTCTAACACCGCAACGTGAAAATATTGGACCCGAACTTCAGTCTACAAATCAAGGGTATGCTAGGTACATATTTAAATTTTTGGCAAATATTAAATCAATTAATTATTTACTTGTATGAAATCTGGATCATTCTAATACAACTAATGAGCTTTTGTTTTACTCTAGTGTAAAGCATAATAAATTTCTAGAAACTTATGAGTCACTGCGTTGATTAATGTCGTTTTAATGTTATTATTTATTTTGTATGAAATTTATTTATTGTATTTCATAGATAAACTCTGTCTTTTTTTATAGTGAGATACCTATTTTATTTCAGGAATATAATTAATAATTGTATAGATAAATGACTTTTTACACTTTTAAGAATAAAAATCATGTTCATATAATTGCTGATTTAATAATTATTAATCTATTAATTTCTATTAAAATGATTATAACTATTTTAAAATTGCATTTTGTTGATTACAAAATATTTGTTTTTATGGGTTGAATATTTAAATAGTATTCTTTTGGTATTTAATTTCTTAGTAATCTGAGAAAAGGAGCTTCAGTTTTTCAAACACCGCAGCTTGGAAATATTGGACCCCAACTTCAGCCTACAAATCAAGGGTATGCTAGGTACATATTTAAATTTTGGGCAAATATTAAATCATTTAATTATTTACATGTATGAAATCTAGATCATAGTAATACTAGGAGCATTTGTTTTACTCTAGTGTAAAGCATAATAAATTTCAAGTAACTTATTAGTCACTGCGTTGATTAATGTAGTTTTAATGTTATTATTTTGTATGAAATATAGTTCATTGTATTTCATAGACAATCTCTGTCTTTTTGTTATAGTGAGATACCTATTTTATTTCAGGAATATAATTATCAATTGTATAGATAAATGCCTTTTTACACTTTTAAGAATAAAAATCATGTTCACATAATTGCTGATTTAATACTTAGTAATTTATTAACTTCTATGAAAAGATCATAACTTTTTTTAAAATTTTATTTTGTTGATTATAAAATATTTGTTTTTATGGGTTGAATATTTCAATAAGATACATTTGGTATTTAATTTCTTAGTGATCTGAGAAAAGGAGCTTTGGTTTTTCTAACACCGCAACGTGAAAATATTGGACCCGAACTTCAGTCTACAAATCAAGGGTATGCTAGGTACATATTTAAATTTTTGGCAAATATTAAATCATTTAATTATTTACTTGTATGAAATCTAGATCATTGTAATACAAGAAGGGACGCTTTTATTTGTACTCTAGTGTAAAGCATAATAAATTTCAAGAAACTTATTAGTCACTGCGTTGATTAATGTCGTTTTAATGTTACTTTTTTGTACGAAATATAGTTCATTGTATTTCATAGATAAACTCTGTCTTTTTTGTTATAGTGAGATACCTATTTTATTTCAGGAATATAATTAAT